>JAWPHD010002503.1:32500-253877 GCA_037043455.1 Cyrtodaria siliqua | reverse complement strand
ACGATGACTTGTATAGTGATACCTTCATTGTTTAGTATTTAATGCGCTGTGCGCTCAAGAGGACATGTGTCAGACATCCCCTGTGCAAGTCGCCTTCTCCCCTTATCTTCTCATCCAGTTGATCTGATTGAGTACTTTGAAAATAATAATTAAGTATTTTATTCTGTTATTGTTTTCGGATGCAATATTCTACATGCTCTAGGGAAATGTTTATCGGGAAAAAGGGTTATTGTTTCTGACATGTACACACTCCTGTCTCACAAAAGACGATTACTCATAATGAACGTTATGAACATTATGCTGTCTAAAAAATAACCAATTTAGTTGGCATGCCATTGTAGTCGGATTCGTGTTTATTTCATGATTCACTTGACTGTCTCAGCAATATAACCCTGCCAACAATCATTCAACCGGAATGCGGTGATGCTATGCACAACTCCTCTTTCGTTGAAATATGTAAAGGGGTTTCGCAGAACTAGCCCAACATTTGGTTGTGTATCAAAAACCTCTAAAGGGCCATAACTCTGACAAAAGATATGTCAATCTGAACATGACGCTGATATGAAAAATTGGGCTTGGTTTTGTGTTAGCGATGTCGTTTGCATTTATTATTACTTTTGCCTTCTTGTTGTCTGTTTGCGTGTTTGTTTCTGTGTTTTGTGTCCTCCTCGAATGCCACTTTCCATGTCCGATATTTTTATATTTTTTAGTACTGATAATTCTTTCAAAGTTTTGAATCCGGCCAGGGGTTCAGGAGAACTATTCAAGATGAAATTTGTGTATTAAAAGCTTTAAAGGGTCATACCTAAGCCAAAAATCACTCAACCGTAACAAAGCGATGATATGCACAAGTAGACCTGGAACTGATCATCCTTAAACATTGTTTAAATCCGTCAGGAGTTCAGTATAACTAGTCCAGACAATGTTTGTGTATTAAAACTTTTAAAGTGCCATAACTATGCCAACATAATTCAACCGGAACACGGTGACGATATGTACTACTCGGCTTGGTACTGATCATCCATACAAAGTTTCATTTAAATCCGGCCTAATGAAGGCCATTTCGTCTAAACGGGGCAAAATACAGCATTTTTTTAACTCAATCATGGTCATTACTTCGGTGTTACTAATCCTATTTGGTTAGTTTTCAACCGATTTCATTGATAGTAACAATCTGATAAAGTTTGGTAAAGATCGAATGAACAATGAAGGCCCTATCTTCTTAAAGGTGCAAAATATAGCATTTTAACTAAATCAAGGTCCATACATATATTTATACGTGTCCGATCTAGCTGGTTTTTCAACTTGTCCAGTCGTTTCTTGATATTGTCAATCTGATATTGTTTGGTAAAGATCGGACCAAAAATAAAGTCCCTGTCTACTTAACGAGGCAATATATAGAATGTATAAGTAAATCAAAGGCTATAACTCGTTTGTTACTAGTCCGATATGGTCAGTTTTCAAACTTCTCCAAGGCTTTATTAATATTAACAATCTGATAAAGTTTAGTAAAGATCGGATAAAAAAATGAAGGTACTATCGTCTTGTTGACTGTCCTCCTGAAATGCTACTTTCCTTGTCGATCTTTTTATATTTCTTTCAAGAGACGCAAACTATAGGATTTTTACTAAATCAAGGGCCATAACTCCGCTTTAACGTGTCAGATCTAGCTGGTTTTCAAAGTCGTCGAGCTATTATTAATGTTAACAATCAGGTAAAGTTTGGTAAATATCGGAAGAAAATCGAATGCTTTATCGTTTTAACGAATCAAAATGTAGTAGTTTTAACAAAATCAAGGGTCATAACTCTGCCGTTACTATTACGATCTGGCTTTGAGCTTTAATTGGTAGTAAACATCTGGTAAAGATTGGTAACGATCGGATGAAAAATGACGGCTTTATCGTCTTTAAAATATATAGCATTTGTCTGTTGTTACTGATCCGATCTGGTGGTTTTCAAACATTTCCGAGCTCTCACAGATATTATCAAGATGTTAAAGTTTGGTAAACCTCGGATGAAAAGTGAAGGCCCTATCGTCTTAACAAGGTAAATGTTAACGGACGGACGGACGAACGACGGACAACTTAGCCAGTAGAGCTAACAACAAAAAGGTATGCCTAATTTGACCAACATTATGTTTGTCACCAATCCAATATCGTATTATTTACCACACACTATTCTCCCATCCAACTCACCACGCACAAAGTAATCCCAACCATGCATTCAAAACAAATAACTAACACAATATGTAAAATAAACAGACTATGCGAAACCACAAACACAAGCGGGTTGAAAGCAAGTCACCACATTGGAACGGTCAATATAACCCTAATGTCATTTGAGCTAAACAGGAATATGTAACTAAATAAATCCCAAACCAGAACGGTACGTCAATTATTATTTCCCGTAACCTACTCAGACATTATAAAGGCCATTTGTTGACAACGTTTGTAAATGTAATTATCCGATAGGGTTTCACAGGATGATGAAAATCTTCACATAATAACGATTGTTTACCATGATTAACGTCATTTACTGTGTACAGGGATATACAATCATGCCAAGCAAAATCCTATTCATGATTGGCTTTTACTATCCTCCTTGCTCAATGTTATTATTAACATTCGTTTACTGTTTGATGAAGTTAATTTTGATAATTGAGACGTCCTAATGAAAAAATTAAATCAATTGCAAAGTTGACCGACTAGGTTGTGCACAATAACGCGATAATTGATGTATTATTGCCTGAATATTGAAAGCCATAACAATTAATGGGAATTTGCCAGCCAAACTTCAATTATGCAATACATTAAATTGGGTTTCTGGCGAACCCGCACAAGCAGGCGATATGTCACCAATACAACACAATGAATATAACGGTATTATTTCCTAATTACAAAATGATACATCGGTATTATTTCCTAATTACAAAATGATACATGTAGCATTATTTCGATATTGACCTGTAACCTTAATTGCAAGGATGTATAACCTATTTTGAGCAACCCGTACCGTGTCATGTGTCATATTGTCGCATATGCCTCGTTATGTGGAATTGACATTCTATCTTGGCACTATAATTACTATTGATAGTCTATACGACATCATTTATCACGTTGTCATACGTACTTAAACATCGCTATGTGGTGATGCATTATATTATTTAGGATCATATTCCGATTCCATTACTTACCCTTTCTACACATATTTCATTATGCTAGTAAATTCAGTTCTGAAGCAACTGTATTTGTACAAATAGAGATATAAAAATCGAACAGGAAAAGCAGCATTCACGGAGACAGTCAACCACACACACAAATATAAACAAAGAACAATCCATTCGCACTTCATTTGGTCAGTTAATCAGATTCAAAATAGTATGATTGTATGAACATGATACATACGAAATATTGCAGTCTCTCTTTGATTGATTATGTTCATGAACGGTAGTGAAATATGATTGCAACCGTTCACGCCCCATAGTCCCGGGTTGAGTAGAAATCAATAATAAAGAATTTTAACCATCCCCAAGATGGCATGCTTATGGCGGTAGACGTGCCATATTTATTGCCATTATTCCTTGTCCAGCGGTGTATGGTCCGTCTATCTAGTAAAATTCTATGCCCAGAAGAGCGAAATAAAGTGTAATGTAGTTGGGAGCAGCGGTTATGAAGCCTGCGCATCACAAGTAACAGTTAAAATACTAAATTAAAAGCAGACATCTGGCAAGTCAGTATCGCAATATCAAAGGCGTAAACACTACAGCAATATGTAATTTAACAGTTGCTAAAAATACCTACCCGAAAATATCCAATCCTAACTATGTTGGCCATATAATACACACAGTGTAATATCCGTCAGGCTCAGTGCTGCACAAAAACGGGCATTAAATGATGAGTGGACCTGGGTTTTTCCCAATCTATTTTCTAAACTAAAAGGAAGCCCCTTCTTTTTTAATTCTGAGGTCAACATGACCAAATTATAAATACTTTTCTTCACAAAAAGTAGTGCAGCATGTCCATCTTACATTCAGTGTTGATGAGGTTTAAATCATTAAATACATACCAGCCCTATACAGCTTAATGGATTACAAAGAACTACGATTGCGTTGTTCTTCCAGATTGACCCCATGGTAACCGGTCTAGCACCAAATGCAAGCGCTTGTATTCCTTTCGATATTGGGACACATTCCACTGTTGAATTATGTATCGGGAATTTTAAATTTAGGTTATTGCCTGATGTAATAAGGGCAAGTTTTATTTTGAAGCTACTGCTGAATTTATATTTAGTACGTATAGTCTCAATTTCTAGAACTTATATACAATAACAGCATTCTTCGTTTTGAACATTACTATTATTTGAACACATTTGAGTGTTATAGAAACAATGCTAATCATGGAACTTTAAGAGACAGCCCTGTACCACATAAAAAGACACACGACCATGGATACATTATAAACTATTCTTTGATCGCATTTGAATGTTAAAGCAACATTGTTAACATAGAGTTTGATGAGACTGTTCTGTACCTCGTAAATATACACGCAACGACCCGGAATACAATTTAGGTAATTATTGGCTAAACATTTAACAAGAAAATAATGGTAAAAGAGTTTCTATGATGGCGTCTACCGAGATACGCATAGGACGGTAGCATTAGATGTTTGTCTTAACTATTGTCTTGTCGTACATTTAACGGGTTGTTCTATTGTTTCTTTGACATCTGCCAAGTCATTGAGTTCTTGCTGTGTAGATTTCTAGGCTGACCTTACGCCGTAAGACATGGGGAGGCATATAACTCCATGTCCACCGCCGTAGGCATGCCATATTCGGGATGGTTACAATTGTGTACTATTGATTTTATGAATATTGAGTTCTGCTCAACCCGGGGCTAGAGGGCGTGAGCGGTAGCTAGCATATTTCACTACCGCTCATGAACAGTCTCAATCAAACCGAGACTGCAATATTTCGTATGTGTCGTGCTCGGCCGTTTCCAAAGGTCCATAGTCATACTATTTTTTTATAGTATATATATATATATGACCATTAATATGTTATATTTCTATTGCCTGTTTGTTAAACAGGCCGAGTGGTTTGATTTAGAGTGCCAGCAGGCTAGGAGGTGTTATTTAAAGCATTACGTGTATTTAGTCGGCTAAATACCAGTTATAGTAAGGTACAGTTTTGCAAATTAATGAAAGCATATAAACGTATTTGTCGTAAAAAAAGAAATCAGTTTGAATTAAAATATCTATGCGACACTGAACGTCTAAAACGGCCGAAACCTAAGGAATTTAGGAAATATTTTAAAAGAAAAAACCAAGTCGAAATGAATCCCGCTTGATGAGTTTACGAACTTTTTTCAGAATTAGGTAACGCTATTGTCCAATGTAAAAATGATAAAGCCATAGATTTTTGAAATACTCATAGTTTTGACGATTGTAATTTCGAGGAACTTGACAAGCCCATAACTGTACAAGAAATATTAGATGCAGTTAAAAACCTGAAAATGGAAAAAGCTATAGGAAGTGATTATATAATGAATGAATATTTAATTGAAAACATTGATATTGTATCTTCACATTTGTGTGAAATGTTTAACATTATACTTGATACTGGATATTTCCTAGAATATTGGACTGAAGATATACTTATCCCATTGCATAAAAAAGGAGATTTTAATACTGTTAATAACTATAGGGGGCATATCACTTTATTAATTTGTTTATCTAAACTCTTTACCACGATATTAAACAAAATATGTGTGACCGTTTTGTGATAAAAAGCATGTTTTGTCTGATGCACAATTTGTATTCAGGAAAGAGCGCTCAACCACTGATGCATTATTTGTCTTACTAAATACTGTTTAAAATATCTGAATGATAAGAAAAGACTACAATGTGTGTTTGTTGATATGAAAAAGTGTTTTTATAGAAACGCATTATGGTTGAAACTTTACAAAATGTGGATACAGGGTAAACTGTTAAGAATAATAACAGATATGTATGAAAAGTCAAATCATGTGTGAAGAAATATTAAAAGATCGGACGGGGAAAGTAGCATTCGAGGAGAAAAGTCAACCACAAAACACAGAAACAAACACGCAAACAGACAAACAAGAAAGCAAAATTAATAATAAAAACAAACGACATCACAAACACAAAATGGGTGACAATAGGGCTACCGGTCAGTGGCAAAGTAGGCCATTGGGGGTTTAAACCGGTTCTAGGGTGCACCAAACCAAGACAATGTGAAAATTACTCCGATTTCTTCGAATATTCGATTAGGTTAAGGCAAGGGGAGATAAACTCGCCGATATTGTTTTCTCTTTTTATTGAGGACCAAGAATGACATTAATACGGGTTTAGAAATAGATATTGTTCTTATATTACTATTATTTGCGGACGATACGGTTATCATGGGGAAATCACCTAAAGAATTACAAAACAATATTAATTCACTTTATGGCTATTGTAACAAATGGGGATTAGAGGTGAATACGGTTAAAACAAAGATTATGTTTTTTAGAAAAAGAGGTGGTATATTAAACAACGAATCTTGGCATTATAATGGAGAGAATTTAGAGGTAGAAAATGATTTCAACTATTAGATACAGTTTTTAATTATACTGGAATTTTTGCTCTGAACCAAGAACAACTTATTGGAAAATCGTTAAAAGCATTAGATGTTCTCTTAGTAAACTGTAGAAAAATAAGTTTGAAACCAAATATATTATGTCAACTATTTGATTCATTTGGGGATATACAAAATCAAAGCAAATCGAAAGAATACATTTAAAATTGTGTAAACATATTTTAAAAGTAAGAAATAGTTCTTGTACGTCAGGAGTATATGGCGAATTAGGTAGATATCCTTTTTTATAACGCGTTATTAAAGAATACTTACAAACTGGTTTTAATTATTGAAAACAGATAACATAATATTTAAAAGCATTTACATATCGTCACTAAAAGATTGTGAAAATGGGTATAAAAACTGGATATCGAATGTAAAAAATATCTTAAACTAATATGGTTTTACAAATGTCTGGAATTACCCAAATTCTGTTAATACTAAATACTTTATAACTACGTTTAGACAAAGAGTTGTTGATTGTGTTATACAACGATGGTTTGTAGGTAAGGAATTAAGTGGTGTGCTTGAATTATAATTGTAAGTTGAGTTGTAATTAAGAATCATACCTTGATATTTTACCATGTAATCCCAGACCATATTTAACCAAAATTCACAATATCAGCACAGTCGTTAATAATACAGAGCGATATATACTCTCGTAATAGAATACCTAGAAAAGGAAGATATTGTCAATGATGTCACAGTATTGATTTGGAAGATGAATACCATTTTATTTTGATTTGTCCTTGTTACACAATAATCCGGACAATTTATATTAAAAAAATATCATTATAATAGACCTAGTATGTTTAAATTCTTAGAATTACAGCAGACACAGAATACGAATATTGTTATAAAGATAGCAAAATATATTAATACAGATTTATCTGTAAGGAATACAATCTTGATTAATTAAACAATGTTTAGCTCTTTTGTATTTTCATTCTCATGTATCAGTTACTCAACATTAATATTGCTCATAGCAAATGTACTTTTGTCTAAAAAAATACTTGACTTATTATGCATGAAAATTTATGTATATATAACAATGTACGTATGTACAAACAGATAAACATATCGGACAGGGAAAGCAGCATTCAAGGACGACAGTCAATCACAAAACACAAAAACAAACACGCAAACATACAATTGAGAAGGCAAAAGTAATAAAAAATGCAGGCGACATCACAAACACAAAAGGGTTGACAATAGGGCTACCACCTTGGAACAGTCAGTGGCAAAAAAGACCACTGTGGGTTAAACCGGTTCTAGGGTGCCCCAAACCTCACACTTACCCTACTGTCATCCCATTAAAACAGAACAGTGTAAATAAAGAAACCCCCGCCATTATCTAATCTCTAACCAACAAGGCAGCACCAATAGGCAATATAAGTTAAACGCAAATATGCTCGTGTAAATATAATACAAAGAAACAATAACCTAGCAAGTCACAATGAAGGTACTGAATGACTTCGCAGAAGCCAAAGCAACAATGGAATAAACTATTAAGGGCACGACAGGAAAGATCATAGACAAACATCAAACACCACCGTCCCAATGGGCTTTAGGTAGGCGTCATCATATGGTCCACAGCCTGCCCGGTCATCGTACAATTAAAGTGGAAAGCATAGTGGCGAACTGTAAAAGGGTCCACCACCAAGCATGCAGTACGTTGGAAAATGATACGGTCATAACCTCTTTTGATAAACTGTTTAACAAGTTTAACAAAGATAGTATAAAAGTGATCATGACAAGAATCTTACGAAGTTTATAAATCTCATCACGATAGAAGTCAGGTTGTGATAGTCCTTGTCGCAGAAGAGTCCTTATTTGGAAAGAAGATCAGGGTTACGATAATAAAATGTTGGAAAGGTTTTACGAAGTTTATGGTAACGGTAACCCTGATTGAGTAGCTTTTTAGTTATACAAGTTAGATAAAATATATGTTCTGTTCTGTTCCTATTATTTCAGCATTGTGTGTTAGAGAATATTATTATTATTATTACATACCATATTTATATAGCACTTTTATCATACATAGTACGTTCAAAAGCGCTTAACAAACATAAAATTTAAGATATTTATAATAGTTATACAAGGTAAAAAGTAATGAGTCACATACAAAGAAAAAAAGAAATTAAACAAAATGGTAAAACAGGGCTTAAAATAGCTGTTTATTTAAGAAATTGTATGAGCTAATAAATGAAGGCATTTACAATTTAAAATTAATAAACTATAAGACATTTTTCAGTATCCGAAATCAACATAAAAAAGGAGAAACATTAAAATTGAAACAATTTGGTTGAAAAATTATGATAAAAACAACATAAGAGTATACGTACAAATGTTTAATGTTTTTAAATGCAACACTTTTTTATTATATGTATAATAGTTTACTTTAACAAATTAATTGCCGTACATTCGGATATTAACTAAATGTGTTTTCAGCGATTTCTTGAAGGTAGACAGTGTGTTACAGTCTTTGATTCCGGCAGGGAGTGCATTCCATAGCTTCGGCGCAGCAGTCACAAAGCATCGGTCACCGTATGTCACAGTATGACATCTTGGTACCACTAGTGGTACAGAGTCATTTTGGGACCGTAAGGGAATATTACCTTGCGGGGGGATATCTGTATAAGATGACACTAGGGTAAGAGTGAGATTTGATGCACCATATAACCTGTTTTTAAATCTAGTTTGTTGAATGCTACTTACAATATGCAGGCTTCATAACCTCTGCTCCCAATTCAATTCCTTTTTGTTTATTTCTCTCATTGTTTTCTCGTTTTGGGCATACCTCTATTTTAGAAAGTGGGAAAAAAACGCTAATGGCTATGAAATTGTATAAAAAGTTCCACGTTCACCATGATATACTACCATTCTCCGTGATGGTTCACAATTTTGTACTCTTGACAATTTAAATAGTGAGTTCTGCTCAACCCGGGACTAGAGATCGTGAACGGTAGCTAGCATATTTGACTAACGTTCATGAACAGTCGAAGTCAAACCGAGACTGTAATACTGTTTGTTATCGTGTTCGGCGATTTCAACTTTTTCCTGTCATACTCTTTGTATATTAAAATGTCCATTCGTACACCAGATGGTATGTTGCATTATTGAATAAAGATCATTCATTAACAATGGCACTCCTTTCGAACAGAATTCCCATCCATATTTTCGCTATCAATTCTATATTGTTTAAATAATTGTCTGTTGTATCCACATCGACAGGTTCATATGTTATAATATCTTTCGCCGTTTGACATTAGTTCTCTGAAAGTGACAAACGGTACTCTAGGAATTTGTTTTACATGCGCCCATATATCACAATAACGAACTCGTCTTCCAACGTTTCTTATTTTGTTCTTCCTTAATCCGTTATTCAATTGTAATGTGTTTGATTTGTTTTCTAAATCTATCGGCGTCAAGCATGCCTCTAGTTTTGAAAAGCAATTCAACGAGTGGATTTAAAATTGAAGTATAACATTTCTTCTTAACTTAAATTTCCTCATTTCAAACCTGACACGCAGTTATGATGTACAGTTCGCTAAAAGTGAACTACTCTAGGAGATGATATCCTGACGTAAGTTGTATCTTTTAAAGGAAAACCTATTTCGAATTTAATAAATTGATCATTAAGGGTACGCTTCATCAGTATTAAACTCGTCTTGTTTTTTGTAACATCATTAATCATTATGTTTCGGAATTATATTCCTTGTAACGCTTAATACTATTAATAAACAGTGTCATTTAGTTTACACCCATGCGCGTTATTGCCGTTTAAAGTATTCTTAAAACTATTATTATTCTACAACCAGATAACTGAAAATGATCACATAGTCAATCTAGAACACATTACGAACTGCACACGAACTCATCACCATTAATGTACAGACCAAAGAGGAATGAGCAATATGTAAGTAATCTAATATTACGTGATAAATAAATTATGCAAAAAATAAATTTACTTTTGTACAATTTAAAATTAAGATCATACAGCCAGTGTCAATCCTTTTGAGGACAATCTTGGCAACTCTGTTAAAACTTATTTTATTAAAAACTGCATTTAATAATACAAAGCAAAAGCTTTTAAGTTATTAATCTTACCACCTCATATCAGATACAAAGAGAACTAATTGACACTGACTGCATGCAGAAACAACTATGGTGGTCATACTCACTGTGATTGGTGATTGAGTAAAGGGCTGTCAAAGCCGACAATGCATAGTAGAAATAAGCACGTAATAATAAAAATAAGTATACAAGTCGAACAGGAAATGCAGCTTTCACAGAAAACTGTAAACCCCAAAACACGCAAAACGACAAACATGAATGGCAAATCTAATAAAGAATAAGGGCATATGACGTACAAACACAACAAGGGTTGACAATAGAGATACCGTCCTGGAACGATCACCGGCGAAAAGGCCGCAAATGTTTTAAACCAGGTTCTCGGATGCACCAAACCTCTAACTTACCCTATTGTGAACCCAATAAAATGGGACAATATAAATAAAGAAATCCCCGCCATGAACTAGTATCTAACCAACAAGGCGGCATTACTAGGCAATATGAGTAAAACACAAAGATGCTCGTGTGTATATATAACTACAAAAAAACAATAGCATAGAAAGCCACACAGAAGGTACTCAGTGACTTGGCAAACGCCAGAGCAACAAGTGAATAAACAATTGAGGCATGACAAGACAATACTGCAGACAAACATCAAACGTCACCGTCATTTGCGCTTTATGAAGACCCATTATAGGGTCCACAGATTGTCCGGTTATCGCGCAATTAAAGAGGAAAGCATAGTGGCAAACTGTAAATGGGTCCACCACCAAGCATGCAGTGCGTTGCAAAATGAAAGGGTCATAACCTATTTTGATAAACCTTTTAACAAGTTTAACAAATATATTATGAACGTGATCATGACCAAGGATCTTACGAAGTTTGTAAATCACATCACCATAGAATTCAGGTTGTGATAGACCTTGACGTAGAAGAGTTCTTAAATTACTTTTATATTTGGAAAGAAGATCAGGGTTACGATTAAAACATTTTGCAAAGGTTTTACGAAGTTTATGGTAACGGTAGTCCTGATGGAGTAGCTTTATAGTCAAACACATATTACGATTATTAAAATCTTCAACTCCAGTACAATCTCTAGAACAACGCATAAGTGGAGACACATATACCTCATAAGAAGTTGCTCGGGGAACAGCCCCATCTAAATGGGGATAATTAACAATATCAAAATTAAAATCATCTCACTTGCAGATTTTGCTAAGTACAATAGTAAACATTCACAGAGGTCAGTACACATACGTTTTAAATATGCAATATCAACTTTCAGGAATGGTAAACTATAAGAACAATAATTGCCATCCGCTATAATCATTGAACTGAATAACACTGTTTTATTTTATTGAAATGTTAACATTCAGTGGAAATACATGTCATTATTTATTGCGGATTCAATACTGTTTGTAAATAAAGACACGTGTTCATCTTTTGAGCTGGGAATTATGTGATGTTCGTGCTTTCAAAAGCGTTGCGATAGATTTATCTATAACATAGGGTAATTCAATGACAAGCTGGTGTCTTGCGCTTTCAGCGACCACAGGAGGTCTATGGCAACATATTTAGTACTCCGCATCCCGTAGTTATGCGATAAGATATTGTAGGATAGGGGAAACAACATACACCAACATAGGCTTACCATACATATCTTGCATTGCTGCATTCGGAAAGAAACGGAAGTGAAATGCATGTATAAATGCGTGAGGAATCTGGTTGCGTTTAAAGAATGCTACTATTCCTGATATTGAAATTCACTTCTCGCTAGATTTTACATCTATTTTCATTACTAAATGTTGTTTAAGCATTCATGTCCTGTTTCGGCACGTATCTTTGTCGGTATCTGAGACTTCCTAATGGGCAACTTAAATCAATTGCAACCAAGACAGTCTTTTTTGTGTGCATCGACGCAATAATAAATTAACTCATAAACACGTACACCGCGTTCATGTCGTTGATATTGCCAGCCATTTTTCAATTATGCGATAAATTGAATTGGGGTTTCAGGCGTACCCACACTAGCAGGCTACTGACACAAAAACAATTAACATAGCAGACTCATTTATAATTACATAAAGATAACACTATTTCGATATGGACCAAACCTTAATAGCAGTACTGCACAACATTGTACTATAACTGTTTCATGTCAGAGCCTGTTATGACACGCTCACAAGAAACCACACACGATTTAATACTGGTGAATGCAAAACATATGAAGGCATGTATACGATAACAATTGTGTATGTATTACATCTAACCCACGATTGAATACTGATCAATGCAAAACATATCAAGGCATTCATATGAATTATGTATGTACTACATCTATTAGTAAAAGGGACGACCAATACGTCATTATACTGGTACTATTGCTGAACAACTGTAAACATGTGACGGTGATTCCATTTATTCTGAAAATATAGTATTTAATATTTCGAGTTATAAAATGTGAGGAGTGATTGCGTCGATAGTACACTATATACGTATATACACGTATTTCAACTGCGGTGTTCCATCCTGTAACTTCTGTAGAGAATCTTAGATGAGCGTTTTTTCTTCTCTGTACATGTAACTATATGTAACTGTGTATATCACTTCTATTTCTATGAGCCTTATCCAGTACACTATTTCATAATTCAGCCGGTTTTATACATTATTATTTAATATGAAACGATAATCTTGATTAATTTATTTGTACTTGCATAATTATAACCGTCTCAGAATTTCGAATTTGCATTTTATAGTATGTGTAATCCAACACATTTAAATATGTGTTCTATGCACAGTTATAAACCCAATATGGCTATCCTTTTGAACTACAGATCAGATCAAATGAACAGTTGTATCTTAGTAAACACATACTTTGAACTGACTGAAACGTTACTGTATAACTTTACTAAGTAGTACAACCTTCATTAAGTGTCGATAGATACGTAGACATATGGCTGTATCAGAGAGACACACGCACTCAGTTGCAGATGTTGCTTCAAATACCGTGGTTGCAGCATTGCATTGTAATTTAAGTAAGTGGACAACTATAATTTGAATTTCATCGGTTAAAGAACAAGAATAACGTGTATTTTTATCTAAATATCGATAAACCCGGTGTTTAACCCCATTACAATACTTATGTAAAACAAAAGCAATAATTAAACCACCCAGTTGCCTACTTTGCCACTGACCGTTCCAAGGCGGTAGCCCTATTGTCAACCCTTTTGTGTTTGTGATGTCGTTTGCATTTTTTATTACTTTTGCATTTTTGTTTGTCTGTTTGCGTGTTTGTTTTGTGTTTTGTGGTTGACTGTCGTCCTTGAATGCTGCTTTCCCTGTACGATATGTTTATCCTTCCTAAAAACTGAACAGGGTCTTAATATGTGGCACTATATATAAAAAAAATCTTGAGACATATCTGAAGGACTATAATGCTCCGTTACTGCTTAATACAGCTTAAATATCAGAGAGAACCAAGTGTAATCTCATTACTAAACTACGGATTTGACTTGATTGAGTATGTGCCTCACTTTCAAGTACATTTAGTATTAAAATGATGATTGTATACAATTTTGTATGATTACTACTACCACCACCAACACCACTACTATTAATACTACTACTACTGCTACTGCTGCTCCTGCAGCTGCTGCTGTTGTTGATGTTGCTGCTACTACTACTACTATTACCACCACTAATAATAATACTGCTGTTGCTGTTGCTGCTGCTGCTGGTGCTACTACTTCTAATTCTACCACTACTTATTACTCCTACAACTACTTTAAAATAATAATAATTATACTAACAATAGTAATAATAATAATAATAATAATAATAATAATTGATTAATCGATTAATTAATCAGTTTCGTATGATTGTGACGACTTGCCAATTTACAATATGATCCTATATACAAAAACAAATATATTTATTCAGCAATTAAACATACAACACATTTGTATAGCCTTTTGGAAACGGCCGAGCACGACACATACGAAATATTGCAGTCTCGGTTTGATTGAGACTGTTCATGAGCGGCAGTGAAATATGCTAGCTACCGCTCACGCCCTCTAGCCCTGGGTTAAGCAGAACTCAATATTAATAAAATCAACAGTACACAATTTTAACTACCCGCAGATGGCATGCATATGGCGGTGGACATGGAGTGTAACGCTACCCCATGTCGTACGGCGTAAGGTCCAAGTGTCTAATAAAATTAAATGCCCCGAAGAGCGAAATAAACATAATGGAATTTAGTTGCGAGCAGCGGTTATGAAGCCTGTGTATCAAAAAGCAGACAACATATCCAATGAGTGGTTAAAAAATACCCAGAGCCTTTTATCGGCCGGAGTAGTGGAACCACCGAATCTAAAATTAAGTAAGAAATCAAAATAAATTGAAAATGTACCACCGATAATTAAATATAAGTATCGGGCTCAGAGATCTGCAAAGGCCGAATAAATAACAGTACGGATTGCAAGCGCAAGATTATTCCCAATACATAATGACAACGGGATGTATGATTTGGGGAAAAACAGGTTCTCCTTATCGGAATGATGTAGGTTCTAATTATTTATAGCTTAAAAACTGAGAAAGAAAAAAATGCCTTTTACGGGAGCATCAATAATAAATAAAAATCCGGTTTTCTTAACACACGTACACATCACATAAATACACAGCATTCATCTCTAGTTGATTTAATCACGGTATATCCTACACTACAATACACATGAAATATATTTCATGGTATATATTTAAACTATTGCTTAGAAGCATCAAATAGATTTATAATGGTAAAAGATAGACTGGAAATCTCAGTGGTTGTTCTTTTATGTTCGTGTTTCATGAAGTCAGAATAAAACAAAAACAAAACATTAGTGCATGCATCTATACGACTATTCTAAATAGTTAGGCTTAACCATGTATATTTTTTTCTGCTTAACCGCTGATTATGTTTGAGAACAATAATTTAAAGGAAACGATTGAATAATTATAGATAATTGGTGTTGTCTCAAATATAACAGGAGGCCCAAGAGACATAGAGTCAATATTTGAGCAAAACTTGATAAACACCATAATCTTTCCCCCATATGTCTATATGAAATATGTGATTTCTGGAAGCGGGGAAAAATGTTGGCCCCAGGGTCACCATTTGAATAAACATAGTAGAGGACAATAAGCTTAAGGTAAATGCAAAGTGGTAATCATTTCGTCCCTTGTAATTTCAGCGAAAACGATTTTTTAAAGTCCTAATCCCTGTAAAACACCGGATCCTAGAGGCGGGGTCAAATTGACACCGGGGATGGGGAGAGAGGGGTCACCATTTTAACAAACTCTGTAGAGGACCATAGCGTAAATGCAAAATATTAAAACTTTGGCTCTTGTAGTTTCAGAAGAGATTATTTTTTAAATGTATTATCTATGTAAGACTGTAAAACGTGTCCCTGTGGCGGGATTAAATTTGACCCCAGGGTCACCATTTGAACAAACTTTGTAAACGACCACAAGCTAATCATGCTTATGGTAAATGCAACATATTAACATAATAAGCCTTTGGCTCTTGCAGTTTTAGAAAAACATTTTTTGTTTCAATTCTAAATATAAATCTGGCTCTTGTAGTTTTGGAAAATATGTTTTAAGTTTTTCTCTTCTAAAGTGTATGCAAAACATGTAAAATCTTTATGTTCAAACGGGGTGCAGCAATTGTTGACCCCGCGGAGATGGATGTCTAACCTGTCCAAGCTTTCATTAATATCAACAATCCAAAAAAAAGGCTCTTGAGTGTTCACAAGGCTTAATATGACATTCTTCAGCAAAACAAGTACCATAACTGTTGTGTTACTAATCCGATCTGACTAGGTCTCAAACTTGTACGAGCTTTCCTTGATAAAAAAGTTAATTGCAAATATTGTTAAAAATCAAAACAAAATGAAGGTGCTAGATTGTTCAAATGGATGAACACAGCATTTTTTCATATGTCAAGTGCACGGTATTATTTATCGGATTTAGCTCATTTTCAAACGTGTAAATGCTTTTATTGATATGAACAATCTGGAAAAGTTTCGTAAATATTAAATACAAAACATGTGCTAGATCGTTCACAAGGATTAATATGGCACTTATCAGCAAAACAAGGCCCATATCTCTAGTGTTACTATACAGATCCGGCTAGTTTTCGAACTTGTCTGAGCTTTCATTCATATTAACACCCTGGGAAAGCTTGGTATTGATCGGATGATAAATGCCATATCGTCTTAAATAGGCAAACTGTGGCATGTGTATCTAAATCAAGGGCCATAACTCCGCTGTTCATGATTAGAGTTTTTTTTAATATTAACACTCTGGTAAAGATTGGTAAAAATCGGATTAAAAACGAATGCCCTATTGTCTTAACGATGCAACTATAGCAAGTTTTTTAAATCAAGGGTCATAACTCCGCCGTTACTTGGCCGATCTTGCTGGTTTTCCACGATTTCTGAGCTTTCATTTATACTGACAACCTGGTAAACTTTGGTAAAGATCGGACCTGGTAATCTTTGGTAAAGGTCGGATGAAACATGACCCCTCTATCGTCTTAACGAGACAAAAGTTAACGACGGACGACGGAATGACGACGGACAACGCGGCATCCCATAAGCTCTGCTGGACTTCGACCAGCAGAGCTAATAAACACAAATTTGGACGGGATACATTCTATTATCACATAGAACCTACCAGACATAGTTATTATTTGTTACTAGACATAGCTATTATTATTATAATTCATCACACATACATTTATTTATCATGGTGATGTTACATAATTTCCCAGACACATGTATTACGATGTGTCATAGACTCCCATATTATCTTTGGTTTTCCTTGTAACCTGTTGATATTATGAATGTCATTAATGGTTCTAGCAAAGATTCGCCTGCCATATGTATTATGACATGCCATTCAGATTATGTGTAGTAATAACGGTAGTTTAAGATATGTAATTGGACGTTTTGTTTTTAATAACAGTTATATATAAATGACATCTAATGGTTGCATCTAGAAATCTCCCGACGTATTTATTCTGGCATAATGTCAGCCGTCTATATTCATTATGATATAACATTCCTCTTTCGGCTTCACGCTTTTCTAAAAGGGAACTGATGTACGGTCGCACATTTCAAAATTGCAAATGTACAAACATATGTACATTGCAAACATAACGGTTCAATGAGGATTTTGTGACCTGGCTGTGGATGTTGTCAAATAATTATGAACTAGAATTACGAAACCTTATTTGTTTACCCCAAACAACTACTCTAGTAGCAGTGTATGCACATACACCTCATTTAATAGTTGCAATGTATTACAATATACTAATTATGAATACAAACGTAGGCGCGCCTTTTTTCTTTGGTTGATTAGGTTTTCTTAGGATAACATTATATATAGTTCGGGATTAATACGTTAAAATGTATTGGCAGTTTTATTTTTTAGCAGCATTTATAAATACACTGGAAACTGGTTTTCTCAATAAATCGTCTGACATGTTTATTACGACATGAAATCCTGTTTCTGGCATCGGTAAGTAAGAAGTTCCTGACATAACTGACATATAGCGATAATATCACTGCATTTAGGGTATTGCCTTTCTAGAAATACTTGACGTACATTCCGCAAACTGAAGAGACATGTATGTGAGCGCGCCTACTATTAAAATAATTGCAGTTACAGGAACAGTAATATAAAACAAATGATTTGACAGGTTGAGGTATTAACATGTGACTAATTTAAGTTATATGCATTCTTGAACGAATATTAGTAAGAACTATTTTCACGATTATTACTTTTATATAACTAACAATTTAAAAGTTTCCACGTGTTGAGTAAAACAATAATAATAGAAAAAAATCATATCAATGGATATGAACTCAGTCAATACAGAAAACGCGTCTCTACGAAAACCGACTATATAACTCTATAGTGTCGTGGATACACTGTGACATAATAATCTGTCTCAACGATGCTATATGTAGTTAACTGAGTTTTTACCCAGTGATATTATCAATGCATTGATTGTAATCATTCGTTTAATTAATAGGTTGTGTTAAAATGTCAGTCGCAGTTATAAGTATACACATTTATGCGCATTGTTTATTCTGGGAAGTAAGTAACAAACAACTAGTACGTATAGTGTCGATATATGCCACAATGTGACTTTTTATTCACAAGAGTGTGAATGTGTTTATAGTTCAAATAGTAGACATGTAATATTGCATTAAACATTGTAATATTATGTAACACATATTAATTTCCGTAAATACCATAATGAAACTGATATAGAATAAAGCAATATAAAATTAGATGTATTAACTATTATTATGCAATATTACGTAATCTAAGTTATTACACGATATGTCGTTAATTGGAAACAACTGTTTTTATATTAAAAACATTCATTGTGTTTATATAATCATATTGGTAGCTGTATCTTTAATTAGCTATGGCGATTTTCGCCTATTCATGGAGCTTGAGAAGTAGAATAAGGTCAATTGGAGAGCTGTGGTATAGTGTGCATTTATATATTTATTATATTTTGTAGGGTTGTTGTTTGGGGCTTGTGGCGGTTTTAGAAATTCCACTCCGAACTGGCGGTTGTAAAACATAGAGCCTGAATAAATATGTTACAAATATGACTGGTGATGCTCGCGAGCAATGATGGTTGTTAAGCCAATGGTATTCGTTTTGCGTTATAGACACTGAAGCGCGTAATTGGTTAATAAACTGGGGGATAGGCCGTGCGTACAGAGAACAAACGCTTTGCATAAATCTTCAATAACTTCGCAATTAGATCATGTGTATCATTTTACAATATTTTCAATTGCTAAACAGCTTTACATAAATTTACAGTTCAGCTAAAGTTTACATCCCATGAGCATGGTGAACTATATATGTTTTTGAAAGACTTAGTAACATACATTTTGCAATATCAACTTCGTGATTTCAGTCAGTCGGCAGTGGTCAAGTATATTGGACTCCCAGATCATTCGCTTTGCTAGAGCGTGTAATGATGTTATAGACTTCAATGATCGTAATCAAGTTATTACAAGTAAACTTCTTCAGCAGGGTTTTCGTTATCACAAACTACGTAGATCTTTCTCTAAATTCTACCGCCGCAACGAGGGCCTGCTGGAAAAGTACAACACCAACCTAAAAACACTTCTGCGACTTGGCATATCACAACCCTCATTTTATAGAGATGTGGTCTATAAACTTCGAAAGTTAAAGTGGTCTGACGGGTTTCCTGACCGCTTTACAAATTTAATCAGGAAGATCGTCAGAAAAGGATATAACCCTTTGGTTTTACAGCGCACTGCATGTTTAGTGATTGACCCCTCTACAGTCAGTCATTACGCTTCACTTTTCACTTGTGCGATGACTGGACTACCTCTTGGGAATCTTTGATTGTACCTACTGAAACCCCAACTAAGGGAGGTGGGTGTATGAGCTTTTGTCCCTCGGGTTTTCTGGTCGTACCCTAGATTGGTTTTCTCTTTAGCTGCAACTACTATGGTTGTTCAGTACGATTCTGGATACATCCTGAGATGTTTATTATTTTGTATGTATATCTTTAGTTAATTTCTCTGGATGTGGACTTTATTGTTAGAAATTTCCTTTTGATGGGATGTAGTTTTGTTTACACTGTCTTGTCTATTTGGGCGCTGAATACAGGATGATAGCGACGATTGTGCGCATATAAAATCGGTTCAAGCTAACCAGTAGGCCTTATTGCCTACTGACCGTTCCAAGTCGGTAACCCTGTCTTCACCACCCTTTCTGTTGTTTTTTGTTTCTTTCATTGTAGTTTCAATTCCTTGTTTGCCGTACAGTGCGGCCCTACGATGCCATTGCGTTTGGACGCTGTGGTTTCTATAGGACCCTATATACATGTATCATTTTCCAAATATGGATAAACAAACACTTCACCTAACATTGCATATTTAGAGTGGAATGTCCGAGGAAATCAAAGGAAACTGTAAGCTGTCAATTAAAAGGTTTGCTGATAAAATTATGACGGATTCAACTAAAACTATTGCTCACGAGCAGATAAGAGGAAGCCGACAGAGAAAGGGCGGGTTGTATTATGCGTCGGTAATAAATCATATTCATACTTATTTAATGAAAAGAACAAAAGTCTGCGATAGCAGCTATCGCTGTGTAGAACATATTTCCTTCACATTTTAATGAATGAGCTATCAGACTGATCAGAATTCTGCATTCACGAGAACACGCTTTTTATGAAAATGTGGAACTAACTAAGGTAATCGGTTATTTCCATAGCAAAACCATACATGATTTAATGGCATAACTAAAACACTTCACACTTTGAGTGAATGGACGCGTAAACGCCGTATACTTAATGTACTATACTTATTGTTTTTAAATGCGAAATTCAGAAACAACTGTAATGGAATTATGAAAAAAATCTATGACGTTGATAGAGAGCGTGTTCAAATCTGTATTAGTTACGAACTCATTGTGGCGAATGTTTTAGTATAAAGCTTTTCCATTAGTCTAGTTTGTCAGTTATTGCATTTCTACAACAGGCACGATCTCATTCTGATTTGAGATTTGAATTTGATAAGCAAAGTGCTTTAATTCAAGTACTTTATATGTCAGAGTTTCTCGGGGGTTTTAAGAAATGCATAGTTACGTTTTTATTTGTTTTGTCAGAGACCATTATCAAGTTTTGTTGTGAAGAACATTGATTACTTTTTGAATATTTGGAAAGATATTTGTAAATGCGTATTTTCCT
Source organism: Cyrtodaria siliqua (assembly GCA_037043455.1). NCBI lineage: Eukaryota > Metazoa > Mollusca > Bivalvia > Adapedonta > Hiatellidae > Cyrtodaria > Cyrtodaria siliqua. The sequence goes on along the minus strand of JAWPHD010002503.1, from coordinate 232,375 downwards.
GGATAAAACACTTCATGTTTTATTGTATGCTTGATTGTTCAGCTATTTAGGGAACGTTAAAAACATATGTTTCAATTTAGTTGTATAATTGAAATGTCATCGTCCTAAGTATTCATTTGTGTAACTGCTTTACACCATAATACACAATAACCACACCTGTATGTAATAAAAAAATACTACTACTACTAATAATAAAAATAATACAAATAATAATAATGATAATAATAATACTAATAATAACAATGACCATAATGATAATAATAATAATAATAATAATAGAAATGATAATAACAATAATAATAATATTAAAATAATAGCAATCATAATAAGAATAATGACAATGATAATGAGAATAATAATATCAATATTATTACTATTATATTAATTATTATCTTTTATTATTATTATTATTAATAATAGTAATAATACAGATCATGCGACAAATAAATGTGAAAAATCAAACACTGTCTTAGAAGTATTCATGCTTTGTGTTGATTTTGAAAAAAAGGAAACATGAAGTTGAAGATGGGTCACATGTACTTTGTTTCCTAATGTAACCATATCACATACAAACCTCTTCCTTCCTCAAAATCTAAAGTATGTCTAGGTAATTCTCTTTCCTTGATAATGGATATTTACCTGTCATGGTCAGTAAATATTTTTGCACATCTGAATCACTGATAAAAATTATGTCATCACAGAAATTAATTTAATTATTGAAACCGATAAATGAGGATTATGTTTCCATTTCAAAAATGAGTTACATTAACAAGTTAATAGTAAAAACAGTAAAAAGAGCACTTCGACGAAAGGTAAATATAATACAACATGCTATATCGAATACCAATAGTGCTTTCATATATACATCATTTTAAACATGTGCTTGATATGCTCCCCTTAACACATTGACTAATGTTTAAATCAAAATGTGTAAGCGTAATACAGAATGAAACGATAAGGAATGCAAAGTTTATGCCTAAACATCACAATACTAAATGGATATCAGTATTTCAAGACACGGAAACTAGAGAGCATGCCGTATAAACACAACAAGGCATTTGTTTTAATAGAAACTAATGCATGAACCTTTGGCTACAAACTAACTTTCAGTCAACCCTAATTTGAATCAATATTTACATCTGGTGTAGTGTGATTGGTCCTTTGCCAGAAAGAATAACACCTAAGAGAATATGTCAGTGTGACACCGCGAGGTTGTTCAGCTTGTGTAGCAGTGTGGCGTGATAAAACGTAAAACGTCTCCCCGTGCTTCAGTCAGAACTGTTATTCATTCTGATCTTTGGAGATCGTTGAGCCCGATATTTCTACACAAATATCAGTGGTACATTCTAAAATACGTTTGTTTTTTTCCCCAATCGTAACCGCCTTCTTATTACATCAGCTTCATTATGCCACTGTCTCCCAGCTACATCAGTTTCATTATGTTACCAATTCCCCTCTACATCAACTTCATTATGCCACAGAATCCCATCTATATCTGTATCCTTCTAGTATCACCTCCTCTCACCATCAGCTTCATTATGTCAACGACTCCCATATTCCCATCTACATCAGCTTCATTATGTTACCAATTCCCCTCTACATCAACTTCATTATGCCACAGAATCCCATCTATATCTGTATCCTTCTAGTATCACCTCCTCTCACCATCAGCTTCATTATGTCAACGACTCCCATATTCCCATCTACATCAGCTTCATTATGTTACCAATTCCCCCCTACATCAACATCATTATGCCACAGAATCCCATCTATATCTGTATCCTTCTAGTATCACCTCCTCTCACCATCAGCTTCATAATGTCAACGACTCCCATATTCCCATCTACATCAGCTTCATTATGTTACCGATTCCCATCTAGATCGGCTTCAGTATGTCACCAACTCCCGTATACAACAGCTTAAGGATGTTCCGACTCCCCTCTACATCAAGTTCAGTATGCTACCAACTCCCCATCTACACCAGAATCATTAGTGTACCTACTCCCCGCTACGTCAGCTTCATTATGCCACATACTCCCATCTAAATCAGCTTCATTGTGTTACCGACTCCCCTCTACATCAGCTTCAATATGTTACCAACTCCCCTCTACAACAGCTTCACGATATTACCGACTCCCCTCTACATCAACTTCAGTATGCTACCAACTCCCCAATAACATCAGCTTCAATATATAAGCGACTCCCCTCTACACCATCTTCATTATGCCACCGCCTCCTACCTACATCTGCTTCATTATGTTGCCGACTCCCCTCTACATCAGCTTACAGTCTCATTCAAACCGAGACTGCAATTTATCGTATGTGTCGTGCTCGGCCGTTTCCAAAGGTCCATTATCATACTCTTTTTTTTACACTCCATGTCCACCGCCATATGCATGCCATTTTCGGGATGGTTAAAATGTTGTACTGTTGATTTTATGAATATTGAGTTCTGCTCAACCCTGGGCTAGAGGACCTGAGCGGTAGCTAGCATATTTCACTACCGCTCATGAACAGTATCAATGAAACCGAGACTGCAATATTTCGTATGTGTCGCGCTCAACCGTTTCCAATGGTCCATTAACATACTCTTTTTTAGTATGTTACCAACTCCCCTCTACAACGTATTCATGATATTGCCGACTACCTTCTACATCAACTTCAGTATGTTATCAACTCCCCATCCACATCAGAGTCATTATTTTACCTACTCCCCTCTACGTAAGCTTCATTGTTCATAGTTAAACCTGGTTTAAACAAACAGCGGCCGTTTTTAACATTGACCGTGGTTGTCGTTTGTTTCTGTGCGTGTTTGTGGTTGACCTTGGTCCTTGAACAGTGCATTAGTTACGTTACCAATATAACTCACTGTAACAGTTTATTTATTTACTCACACTCGACAGCAAAGTTATTATCTTAACAAACATCTTTCCATATCAGCTGTATGTTTCAACTCCTTTCAACAACTAAATATTGCAACCATCTTCCCTCCTCTATAGCAGCATCAATGTGTTACCAACGTTTACTTGCACACGTTTGATTATGTTATATATACCAACACTCCCTATATCAGCTGCATTATGTTACCAATACCCCTTTACAGCAGATTCTATATTTACTGAAAACATTCACACTCAATTACATTATATTAAGAAACCGGCGCTAACTTCATTGTGCTACAAACAACGTTCTCACTCAGATAAATTACGTTACCAACCCATCTCTAAAGCAGATGCATTGTGTTACGAACTGCAATCTACAGCTGCAATATTAAGTTAGAAATTCCCTATACATCAGTGTCATTATGTTATCAACACTCGTCTACATCAACTGTAGTATGCTACGAACTTCATTGTTACAACTAATTTTATTTGTACCTGTCTATATCGTTCATTCGATCAATGGGTGTGATTAAAAATTGTCTTGTCAATTCGCGGTTCTATTGCTCGATGTAGAATTATATCAAACACTTGCTGTGCAGGAAAGTTAATTTGCAACCTCATTTACGCCTACTTCTCTAATTATCTATGTCGACGATTGACAAATCAATATATCGTGAAGTGATATATTACCATTTGCAGCATGATATGTGACATTTCCCTTGATGAAAGAAAAGGATTAAATCGTTTAATTGAGGGTAACTAAAGGTCGTGGCTCTACCGTACTACAACTACCAGTGTTACTAAGTACACCATGCTACTAAATATATAGAGTCTATCTCAGCGTGTTGGTTATTTAAACAGTTAAACACATCGATGTGCCCATCTCGGTGTTTAAATAAGCCAACTCGCCGAGACAATACTCTATCTATTACTTATTACATTTGTTTTAAGTATTAAAAGTGGTGATAATGTAATATGTTGGATACTGAGACGCTTACGTAGGTTATTCATAGAACAACTAGAAATGTATCCATGGGACACGGATGTCCACTGAAAACAATCAGCGGAAAACATACAATATGAAAACGGGCTGTAACTCCGATAAGATACGGTCGATATATCGACGTCAAATCGATATGTAATGTCGACATCCTGTAAAACGTTACAAAATCGGTTAAAAACTGTCAGAGGAGATAGACACACAAACTATTTTAACGTAACATTTAACAAAATCAATGTCGTACTTCCCGCAATACAAAGTCGATATTGAGACTGAATCGACATGCATATCTTGACATTAATTGTAATACGTCTGTAAAGTTGCCAAATCATCGCTTGCAAACTGTGGAAAAAGATAGACACACTCTTATAAACAAAATAACGAAAAAGGAACAATAACTCCGGTAACACAATTTCTATTTTGACGCAGAATCGATATGCACATCTAAACATGATGTGTAAGGTTTCGACGCAATTGCTGGCAAACTATGGGAGGATTAGACACCAAAATATTTAATATGTAAATTTGTACATGTTATCGCTTTTTTCCCAGTAATAACAGTTTTAAACATACCTTTTTGTAGATATATCCGTTATAAAATCCTGCTCATATGAGGTTTCCCATTGCTTAATGGAATTAGGTGGGACCACGTAATGCACTCTCTTTTCTGGACATCCACTCGGACGGAAGGATATAACTAGCATTATATGCTCCCTTACTATTCGGTGTTGGGAACATATATATTAGAAACCTGATAATATAGAAACCACAGGACTCAAACGCAAAGACACCACATGTACGCACTGTGCGACTATAATCAGGTAACAATGAACAACATAACTAGTGGTACAGACAGGGCTACCGACATGGAATATTCAGTATGCTACATGAACACAAACATTTCCTACAATTTGTATAATTGATAAATGATGTAAACTGCAGTTCTGTGGCATAATCATTCAACAGCTGTTTAGCGTATTAACTAGATACATGTTATGTATTACTAACACGTCAAATGGAGTACAATCGACCTTCCTGTGGCGTTCTACTTTAACTTGGCAACATTGATGCATTACAAGCTATTAAAAGGATATTCCATATGCTAGATCTAAATATCCAATGTAAGGTCATAATGAATGAATCTCAAAAACAGAAATCATTTTCGAAATATACTCAATGTGTTCTTCAAATAACCAGCGCTATCCAAATTTACATTCCAGGCTTATTTTATCAATGTAACGTCCGAAATCATTCAGAAACATATTGTGAATTCAAAATGTTTAGTTCGTAACGAAACTGACCTTACATGACTGTGGTTGATACAGTCGTTTGAACAGTGTTAATGCTTTATATTATATGTAAGTGTTACAGAACATACACGATACTGTGTAACAGTGTCATACAACTACGTGTATTCTCGTGACAATCACTGTTGACATTATACGCGGCCTCGAGTTATTGGATATTCATAAAGGCGCAACTTGTCCTACAGCTAGTTCAGCCTGTTATAGTTACAGTGAATGACTAAACTAGCATATGTAAACAACTCTCTCTGCAGGCAGACGATCCTTTTCTTCCATTGTAATTACTTACAAATAGCTAGGAGTATAACTTCTTTCCACCCAATGACTCCAAACTATATAACTTCTGTTTATTTTATTGGAACTGTGAAATGTTTTGTTTCAATATTGTTCAAGTTTTACTCTACTATTTTATTTGCATCTAATTTCCGCTGCAATGTTTATTATACAGAAAAAATTGCTATGAACTTTGGCTGCCAAAATAAATGTAATCTGATCACTAAACTTCACAATGCCAGCAAACATGTTATGACATAACTTATTAGTGTTAAATGAAAGATAATTGCCAATTGTTGTCGGTCTAGAGAAACAGCATATAATTTATAGAAAATATATGGTATAATTTGGATATGTATACAAATTAAAAAATAAAGCATGACTGGACAAATACTGTTAGGAATGGCTAGACATGATCGGGATAACAGGATAAGGAATTACATCATATATAGGTATAACTAAGGAACATACATCACTGTGCCAGGAGGGAATATTCAATGTGTATGGGCGGGATATAGAAGTGCATGGTAATATTGCTGATTCTGATGTGAAAATGGAAGAATAGTCACATATACAAATGTTCCACCTCAGTGTACGGCTACGGTGGTTCACAAACAACATAACTACTGTCTATCTCATAATGCTGTGTGTCGTCTGCTGTACACACTACCACGTGTATTTGTGTCAACTTCTCAGTTCATAACCCCACAGGCTCCTCCCCTATATTTTCACATTTCTATCAGTTGGGTTTAAAAAAAATGAGACTAGCAATAAGAAATACTTATTTCACAAATATGTTTTACCAATACAATTGTTTAATATGAACTTACTTACTTCTGAGCCAAATATTGAATTGTTTATGAATGGGAATTATTAATACTTTGGAAAAAGGAATCCCTGATTTAACTGTATAAATGTAAATGAAAAAAACTGCCCCAGCTACATCAGTCTAGTGTTTTTATACGGCAGTTGGACCTTTAAACAAAGAGTCAATCAACTGTCTACATCTATCTCACCCACGGTTGAATACTGATAAATGCAAAATATATGAAGGCATGCATATGATAACAATTATGTATGTACTACATCTATTAGTAAAAGGGACGACCAATACGTCATTATACTGGTACTATTGCTGAACAAATGTAAACATGTGACGGTGATTCCATTTATTCTGAAAGTATAGTATTTAATATTTCGCGTTATACAATGTGAGGATTGATTGCGTAGATAGTACACTATATACGTAAATACACGTATTTCAACTGCGGTGTTCCATCCTGTAACTCCAGTAGAGAATCTCAGATGAGCGTTTTTCTTCTTTGTACATGTAACTGTTTGTAACTGTGTATATCACTTTTATTTCTATGAGCCTTATCAAGTACACTAATTCAGCCGGTTTTATAAATTATTATTTAATATGAAACGATAATCTTGATCAATTTATTTTTACTTGCATAATTATAACCGTCTCATAATTTCGAATTATGTGTAATACAACACATTTAAATATGGGTACTATGCACAGTTATAAACCCAATATGGCTATCCTTTTGAACTACAGATCAGATCAAATGAACAGTTGTATCTTAGTAAACACATCATGTGAACTGACTGAAACGTTACTGTATAACTTTACTAAGTAGTACAACCTTCATTAAGTGTTGATAGATACGTAGACATATGGCTGTATCAGAGAGACACACGCACTCACTTCCAGATAGACATATGGTTGTACCAGAGAGACACACGCACTCAGTTGCAGATGTTGCTTCAAATACCGTGGTTGCAACATTGCATTGCAATTTAAGTAAGTGGACAACTATGATTTGAATTTCATCGGTTAAAGCACAAGAATAACGTGTATTTTTATCTAAATATCGATATACCCCGCTGTTTAACCCCGATACAATACATCTGTAAAACAAAAGCAATACTTATAACTGAACAGGGTCTTAATATGTGGCACTATATATAAAACAATCTTGAGACATATCTGTAGGACTATATCGCTCCGTTACTGCTTAATACAGCTTACATATCAAAGAGAACAAAGTGTAATCTCATTACTAAACTACGGACTTGACTTGTTTGAGTATGTGCCTCACTATCAAAGTTCATGTAGTAGTTAAATGATGTTTGTATACTAGTTTTTATTACTACTACTACATGTACCACCACCACCACCACCACCACTACTATTACTACTACTACTACTACTATTTCTGCTGCTGTTGCTGCTGCTCCTGCACCTGCTGATGTTGTTGATGTTGTTGCTACTACTACTATTATTACCACCACTACTAATAATACTACTGTTGCTGCTGCTGCTGCTACTACTTCTAATTATACAACTATTCATTACTCCTACAACTACTTTAATATAAAAATAATTATAATAATTATATTAATGATAATAATAATAATAATTCCAATGATAACAATATTCATCATTTGAATGACTTGTTTCATATGATTGTGACGACTTGCCAATTTACAATATGGTCCTATATACAAACACAAATATATTTATTCAGCAATTAAACATACAACACATGTTTATAGCCTTCACATTGTCATTAAAATATAAAGATACTGAGAACATGAATACCATATTAAACAAATACACATAACATTGCATTATAGAAGATTTACATAGAAGCACATATTATTTCAAAATCGCAGTAATGAAAAAATAGATAGAGTCTGGTCTCAGCGAGTTGGCTTATTTAAATAACCAACGAGCTGAGACAGACTCTATCTTTTTTATAGCATGGTGTACATAGTATCACTGTGACGTCATAGTGACCGTACTCTAAATTCTAATATCCGGTAGTTGTAGTACGGTAAAGCCACGCCCCTTTAGTTACCCTAAGTTAAACGATTAAATCATTAAAGGAAATGTCACCGACCATGCTACAAGAATGTAATATCAAGAAATGTCCTTCTATGTACTATTCCTGAGAGCGTAGTAAAATATGATATTTAGAGAATGGTTGCATGACTTTCCGTCTTGTGATATGAACGTCATTCGAAAGTCCATTACGTACAGTAGAGATAAGATTGAAATCGAAATATCGTGCTTCGTGCGTATGATCCCTGGTACGGCGAAGACGCAACACATATATAGTATCAGCCACATGCATATTATTACTAGAACGCTCATATGACAGATGTTTGGAAGTTATGTGATACATATAAAAGTAGATAACTATTCGAACAGAAAAGGCAGCATTCACAGAGTCATGCAAAAAACGCATTCAATACAACAAATACAAAGCAAAGTATGGGATACCACAAACGTAATGTCTAACAATAGGGGATTCGTCTTGGAACGATCACGTGGCTAAAATATCTTCGGTGGTTTAAACCAGGTCCTAGGGTGAAACACACCTCACTCTTACCAAGTTGTCATCCCAGTAAAACCGGACAGTGTAACTAAAGAAATCTCATACAGGCTTTATCCCCTAACAAACCAGTCAGCATTAATAGGCAACGTCACACGTGTGCATTGCCTCGCATCATAACGGTCTCACTACACATGTAGCTCCATTGAAACTCTCGTTAATATAAATCTTACGCCTTAAAAAGTAGTAGTAAGTTGTTCGGTTTTAAGTATGTTTAATAATTCTTGACTTATATGTTTACTGTTTTGCAGGTGAGATGAACAGAGTCTGAGCTATTAGATGACACTGCCACCAAAATATGGCAGTTGTATGAGTGTTGAAGAAGAGCAGAAATGCTGGTCCAAACTCTGAAGTTAAAGCCCAAACTAGTGCATTGGCGGACACCACTCAAATTTAAAAAAAAAAATGGTCAAAGTACCAGATTTTGTACCGTTTTGTGTGGGCAAATGACTTGACTACATAAACAAGTAACTTTTAGCTGGAAAACTTCCTGTTCGGAATGGTCCTGCAAATTTTATTCATATACGCCAACATAGTAAAAATGCACTGTGTAGTGAGACCTAAGCGTGTGTTCAACTCGCTTCATGAATCCAATTTTAAAATGTACTGATTTAAAATCCTCTATATGACTGATTAACATCCGTAACTGTGTCTCTTGTTCTTTGGAAGACCAATACATCGACATATAATAATGCCCTTAGCCGCCTATATCGTAATTTGAGACATATTCGAGTTAATCATTTGTATTATCGGCTTAACATAAGGAGACGATGCATATTATCGGGTTATACATAGTCTGCCACTGGTACATAATAGACATCGTTGCTTTTTGTAAAGGTGTACAACAGTATAACCGAAAGTAGCTTTTAATAGAGTTTGCCATTTACAAATTCTTATTTTGATTATTATGATACTCAAAGAGGCAGTTTAGATTTCAAATGTCCAAATAGTTGAAAGAGAATTCACCTACTGGTAGAATAAATCAAATATGAATAAGTATGAGAAGATATTTAGACTGATACTTTTTTATAAACATAAGCATGAAGTTAACGCAGTAAACATATAAAGTGTCATTTGATCGGGAATAAAACACATCACGAATGATATGTATATGCCGGAAACAAAAGATTAGAATATTGTATTCAAGCACAGTTTGATGTCTCGTGGTATTTAGTGCAAATACAGAGCCAGCACTGTCGCCTACGTTTTAACAACTATAAGGTCAAGTTACATACGTTTAAGAACAAACTCTTGAATAATGCGTTTTTAAACGATGTCTTATTTTAAGTAAACTCAGTATACCTTAGACAGAATATAACAGAAATTGCAATATAAATGGTCACTTACCTGTATATATGTTGCATGTCATACATTTGTATATACTAATAATATGTGATATGTCCATTCATTTTCTCCTTTTATAATGATGTTTGCTTTATAATATACGTAACCACCCAAACAAGCGTACTATCTTTTGTATAATATAACAGTCAACTCATAAGAATATTCTAACAAGTAGAGCTGACATGCCCTCTTGAAATATTCATTCTTTTTTTTAAATTAACACATCAACAAACGTAGGTGAATTTAAATTAATTTGTTTTGGTTTTAACGTTATGTATGAGTTTATATTCCTCAAAATAATTCAAGTATCATGTTTAGATTTGGATCATTGTAAAGTGCTGTTATTGAACAATATTCTGTTTTTTGCAATTGTTAAGTTTATTATTATTATTATCATTATTTACAATGTCTGCGTTACACACATGTTTTGACTTTTTAAATGAATATGCAATCCATAATATTGAATCAAAGTAATTAGAACTGTTATATTGTGTGGTCCTTAAATATCCTAAGGGGTATGTTTTACAAGGTATGCAAATGTTTCGGGCCACAAGTGCTTTCAATACTAGTTACGGCCCTTTCCAATACAACTGGATTATAATAGCTTCCCAATAAAAATGGATTATAAAGAGTAGTAATCATGGTTAGGCTATAATAAATGTATTCAGTAACAAAGAAGAAAAAGAATAAATAAACTAACGTGTATCAATATAGACGTAAACAGTGGTCACGATAATAAGTTGCAATAAAAAATGAAGGGACAAAAGAAGATAGAGAAGAAAACTACTTTTAATAAGAGTGCATAGGGTCAATCGGAACACACTGCTGAATCATGTATACACTAGTTAAAACGGCTGTTGGATTTGATATATTTCTTCACAGCTAGACAAACAATTTCATTGTTTTTTATCACTCAGCTCTATTTAGCCATACACAATTTGTCAACGTCTCACGAATGAAAATGTCTGGTTGATATAAACAGGTTCTGCCTCTGTTCATTAAGTCGACAGGTAAATGTTAAGAAGCTTTTTTGTCTTGTCCACATTCACATTTTGGTGATAAGGATCAATGGTTCAAGTATAAATCACTATTTAGGTCAGATACCACTATTGATTTGGGGTTTCTGATTGGTTAAAAAATGTATAGGATCTATAATCAGATTGTTAGGTAGATTCTAATTGAATTAAATTATCCGCATCATAACAAAACCCCTTAAAACATCAAAATAATATATTTCCATCATAGAGCATAATCATTTATGACATTTTGATTGAAATTTGCATTTGTATTGGCACATTGCACTGAGGGTATATTTACAAAATGTACTATTTATTTAATGCCATTCTAGGAATCCTAACTACATTCAGTGAACTACTAGATGCTGAACGAATGAAATGGTCACCAATTTGCTGGTCATGTTTGAGTGTAAGACAGTTCGTTAGGACAAGTTACTTTTTTTCAGCCAGTGTGATTTAGAAATAGGAGTTGAAGGCCAAAATCCTATAAAGTAGGCCTATGGGGAATCCAATGTTGTATATGACCTACAGGATACTGAATACATTTCGAATACGAGCAGGAATTACAGAAAGTGATCGTGAGCCTCATAAATACAACGATTGGATAGTGGGACGCATAATCATTGTATTGAGATGACAACTCTGGAATACCTTTAAGAATACTGATTCATGAGTATGTGTAGGAAGATTATTCCAAATACATAATGACAACGGGATGTATGATTTGGACAAAACCAGTTTCTCTTTATCGGAGTGGCGTAGGTTCTAATTATTGATAGCTTAAAAACGGAGAAAGAAAGAATGCATTTTTCAGGAGCATGAATAATAAAAATACAAATCCGGTTTTGATAGTAAAAAAATAATTATATATAAGCTAAACATATGTTTCTTACCACACGTACGCATCAGAGAAATGCACAGCATTCATCGCTAGTTGCTTTCATCACGGTATATTCTAGACTGCAATACATATGAAATATATTTCATGGTATATATTTAAATTATTGTTTAACTAGAAGCAGCAAATATATTTTATAATGGTAAAACCTATGCTGGAAAGCTCAGTGATTGTGCTTTTATGTTCCTGTTTCATGCAGTCGAAAAAAGATTTGAGTGCATGCATCTATAGGACTATATACTAATTCAGATTTACCTCATTTCCCCGTGAAGTCACGCAGTGGTAAAAGTAGTATATACGGCATGCGAATAATACTTATTTTTACATACAACATAGTAGCGGTTTTAAATATATGTTTCTCTCTGGGACTATCAAGAAATCTTCATATGATGTTTAAGAGTTAAATTATGTTAATTGATAATACTACTAAAAGGATGGTCATTCATCTTTAAGTGTGCACTATTGATTCGTGTGTATCTGTGACTGACAGCGCATTGTTATGCTTAACCATGTATCATGTTTTCTGCTTAACCACTGATTATGTTTGCAAACAATAATTCAAATTAAACGATTGCATAATTATAGAGAATTTGTATTGTCACAAATATAACAGGAGGCCTAAGTGGGCATGTATTGCTCTACAGGCTGTACACATTTGACCACAGAGTCAATATTTGAGCAAAACCTGATAAAGACCATAATCTGTTCCCTATATGTTTATATAAAACATGTGATTTCTGGGGCGGGGCAAAATATTGACCCCCAGGGTCACCATTTGAACAAACTTACTAGAGGACAATAAGCTTCAGGTAAATGCAAAATAGTAATCATTTCCTCCCTTGTAATTTCAGCGAAAGCAATTTTTTAAAGTTGTATTCCCTGTAAAACACAAGATCCCAGAGGCGGGGTTACATTTAACAATGGGGGTTGGGGAGGGGAGGGGTGGGGTGGTCACCATTTTAACAAACTTGGTAGAGGACCTTATCGTAAATGTAAAATATTATGTAGTTTCAGAATGGATGATGTTTTAAATGTTTTCTCTATGTAAGTCTGTAAAACGTGTCCCTGGGTCGTGGTTAAATTTGACCCCAGGATAACCATTTGAACAAACTTGGTAAACGACCACAAGCTAATCATGCTTATGGTAAATGCAAACATATTAACATATTAAGCTTTGGCTCTTGCAGTTTTATAAAACCTTTTTTTTTTTCAATTTTAAATATTGAACCTGGCTCTTGTAGTTTTAGAAAAAATGTTTTTAAGTTTCAATTTTTTCTCTACGAAAGTGTGTGTAAAATATGTCAATTCTTTATATTCAAACGGGGTGCAGCCATTGTTGACCCCGGGGAGCTGAATGTCCAACCTATCCAAGCTTTCATTAATATCAACAATCAAAAAAAAAAAGGCTCTGGGGTGTTCACTGGTCTTAATACGACATTCTTCAGCTAAACAAGTACCATCATTGTTGTGTTACTAAATCCGATCTGGCTGGTTTTTCTTCATATGTCATGGAGCCATAACTCTGGTATTGCATATCCAATTTAGCTCATTTTCAAACGCTTCACTGCTTTTATTGATATGAACAAGCTGGACTAGTTTCGTAAAGATTAAAAACAAAAACATGTGCTAGATCGTTCACAAGGATGAATATGGCACTTATCAGCAAAACATGGCCCATAACTCTAGTGTTACTATACCGATCCGGATAGTTTTCGAAATTGTCTGAGCTTTCATTCATTCATATCAAGGGCCATAACTCCGCTGTTCCTTGTCCGAGCATTTATTAGTATTAACAATCTGGTAAAGATTGGTAGAAATCGGATTAAAAATGAATGGCAAATCGTCTTAACGACGTTCAGCTACTTAGGGAACGACGAAAACATATGCCTCTACTTAAGAAAGAACATCGTTTACGGTGAATTATCGTTTAATATATCACGGTTTGAAGTTCTATTATAAACAATAATTTCACAAGCCCGAAGCAATTGAACGATAAACCGTGATACATTAGACGATAATTCACCGTAAACGATGTTCTATTTCTATTATAATATCCCTAAAACGCAAAAATAATGCACACGACTGAAATCTTTCGCATTGCCTTGCTTACTCTCCTAACGTTGCAAACATTACAGTGATATATCGTTGAATATACCGAGATATTTTAAACTGGGCTATACAGTGCAGGTGTATTATAATTGAAATGTCATTGTTCTTAGTATTTATGCTTTACAACATAATAAACACTAACCACACCTGTATGCAATAAATAATAATAATAATATTAATAATAATAATAATATTGATAATAATAATAGTAATAATAACAATGACAATATTGATAGTAATAATAATAATAGAAATGACAATAACAATAATAACAATATTAAAATAATAAATAATAATAATAATAATTTTAATAATAATAATGACAATAATGTCAATAATAACAATAATAATAATAATAATGCTATTAGACTCTCCTCTACATCAGCTTCAGTATGCTATCAAATCGCCTCTACAACAGCTTCATGATGTTACCGACTCTCCTCTACATCAGCTTCAGTATGCTATCAACTCCCGTCTACAACAGCTTCATGATGTTACCGTCTCTCCTGTACATCAGCTTCAGTATGCTATCAACTCGCCTCTACAGCAGCTTCATGATGTTACCGACTCTCCTCTACATCAACTTCAGTATGCTACCAACTCCCTATCCACATCAAAATCATTACTGTACCTACTCCCCGCAACGTCAGCTTCATTATGCCACATATTCCCATCTACATCAGCTTCATTATGTTACCGACTCCCCTCTATATCATCTTCATTATGCCACCGACTCTCATCTACATCAGCTTCATTATGTTACCGACTCCCCTCTTTTTCAGCTTCAGTGTGTTATCAACTCCCGTCTACAACAGCTTCATGATGTTACCGACTCCCCACTACATCAGCTTCAGGATGTTATCAACTCCCCATCCACATAAGAGACATTATTTTTTATATATTTTACTCCATTATTTAACTCCCTATACCTCAGCTTCATTGCTCATGGATTTACCTGGTTTAAACCACCAGCGGCCGTGTTTGACACTGACGGTGGTTGTCATTTGTTTCTGTGCGTGGTTGTGGTTGACTGTGGTCCTTGAATACTGCATTAGTTACGTTACCAATATTACTCTCTGTAGCAGTTTATTTATTTACTCACACTCGACATCAGAGTCATCATAACAAACCATAATGCAACCATCTTCCCTCCTCTATAGCAGCATCAATGTTTTACCAACGCTTACTTACAAACGTTTCATTATGTTATATATAACAACACTCCTTATATAAGCTGCATTATGTTACCAGCACCCCTGTACAGCAGCTTCTAGATTTAGTAATAACATTCACGCTCAATTGCATTAGGTTAAAGATACCCGCGCTACAGCTGCTTCTTTTTGTTACCATCTTACTCTACAACAACTTAATTGTGCTACTAACAACGTTCTAACTCAGATAAATTACATTAACAACCCATCTCTAAAGCAGATGCACTTTGTTACGAACTGCAATCTAGAGCTGCAATATTAAGTTAGCAATTCCCCTATACATCAGTGTTATTATGTTATCAACACTCGTCTACATCAGTTGTAGTATGCTACCAACTTCATTGTTACAGCCAATTATATTTGTACATGTCTCTATCCTTTATTCGATCAGTGTGTGTGAGTCAAAGTAGTCTTGTCAAGTCCAATGCGATTGAGTGGTGCTATTGCTCGATGTAGAATTATATCTAACGATATCAGTGCAGGAAAATTAATTTGCAACCTCATTTACTCCTACTATTCTAATTATCTATGTTGAAGACTGAAACATTAATGATCGTGTAGTGACTTCATTTGCCAACATTTTACCATTTGTAGCATGGTCAATGACATTTCCCCTGATGAATGAAAAGTATTAAAGCGTTTAATTTAGGGTAACTAAAGGTCTCACTATGCACTTAGCTCCCTTGCATGTGACCGTAGGATGATTCTTACACCATAAAAAGTAGGGGTGTTTTATTCGGTTTGAGATATTTTAATAATTGCCCATGGATATTTTCATTTATTGTTGCAGTTGAGAAAACAATAGTGTGAGATTGGATGAACTGCGATTAGATGACACTGACAGCAAAATGTGACACATGTGTGGGTGCTCAAATGGCGTATGAATTTAGGTGCAAACTGTTTAGTGAAAGCCGAAAAGACTACCTCGACTGCCACCACTCACATTAAAAAAAAAAAACTGGGCTATGTACCAGATTTTGTGGATTTTTATGAGCAGCAGTAACTGTATTTTCCCAAAAAAAATATTTTAGACTGTAAATGCTTGATTCAGAATGGAAAATTAGACTTTACTGCCTATGGCTAACACAGTAAAATCGAAGTGTGTAGTGAGTCATAAAGGGCTTGGCTATACCGTACTAAAACTATCAGATAGAGGAATTTAGAGTACGGACGTCACAATGTTACTAAGTATACCATGCTCCTAAATATATAGAGTCTGTCTCAGCTCATCTCGATGTTTAAATAAGCCAACTCGCTGAGACCAGACTCTACCAGTTACTTTTTACATTTGCACAATTGCAAGTATTGACAGTGATGTTAATGTAATATGTTGGATACTGAGACGTATACATAGGTTATACATAAAACAACTAGAAATGTATCCATGGGACACGGATGTCCCACTGAAAACAATCAGCGGAAATCGTAAAATATGAAAACCTGCTGTAACTCTAGTAAGACAAGGTCGATATTGACGTCAAATCGATATGTAATGTCGAAATCCTCGAAATGCCTATATTGACATTAAATGTAATCAGTCTGTAAACTCCTGTAACACAATTTCTATTTTGAGGCAGAATCGATATGCACATCATCTAAACATGATATGTACAGTTTCGAAGCAATTGCTTGCAAACTGTGGGAGGATATATACACCATTGCGTGGTCTTAAAACGTTTGCATAGTGTACAGTTCTAACATTTAATATGTAAATTTAAACAGGTTTTTAAACATATCTTATTGTAGATATATCCGTTATAAAATCCTTCAAATATAAAGTTTCCCATCGTTTAATGGAATTAAGGTGGGACCACATCATGCACGCTCTTTTCGGGACGTCCACTCGGAGAGATGGACATAACAAACATATGCTCCCTCATTATTCGGTATTGGGGACATGCACATTCGAAGCATGATATTATAGAGACCACAGGACTCAAACACTGACACCACAGGTACGCACTGTACCACTACAATCAGGTAACTTGACAATAAACAACATAACTAGTGGAACAGAGAGGGCTACCGACATGGAATATTCAGTAGGCAACATGAACACAAACATTTCCTACAAATGGCATAAGTGATAAATTATGTAGACTGCAACTCTGTGGCATGACCATTCAAGAGCTGTTTAGCGCATTAACCAGACACATGTATGAATACCACGTCAAATGGAGCACAATGGACCTTTTAGGGGGCGTTCTAGTTTACTTTAAAAACATTGATGCATTACAAGCAATTAAAATGATATTCCATATACTATGTTATGTTATGTTTCATTATGCTGTTCATTTGTCTGTGATTATAATGCCATCTTTGTGGCCCATGATTGGAAAATAAAGTTATAAATGTATTCTATTCTATGCTAGATCTAAATATCCAATGTAAAATCATAACGATTGAATCTCAAAAACAGAAATCAATTTAAAAATATACTGAATTTGTTCTACAAATAACCAGCGCGATCATATTTTACGCACACGGCTTATTTTATCAAGGTTATGTCCGATATCAGTCAGAAACATATTGTGAATTCCAACATGTTTAGTTCGTAACGAAACTGACCTTACATGATTGTGGTTGATACAGTCGTTTCAACAGTGTTAATGCTCTATATTATATGTAAGTGTTATATAACATACACGATACTGTGTAACAGTGTTATAAAACTACATGTACTCTCGTGACAATCACTGTTGACATCATACGCGGCCTCGAGTTGTTGGATATTCATAAAGGCGCAACATTCTCTACACCGGCTAGTTCAGCTTGTTAGTTACAGCGAATGATTCAACTAGCACTTGTAAAAAACTCTCTCTGCAGGCAGACGATCCTTTTCTCCCATTGTAATTACTTACAAATCTGCTAGGAATATAATTTGTTTCAACACAATGACTCCAAAATATATAATCTCTGTTTTTTATTGGACCTGTGAAATGTTTTGTTTCAATATTATTCAAGTTTTACTTTACTATTTTATTTTCATCTAATTTCCGCTGCACTGTTTGTCATATAGAAAACAATGCTATGAACTTCGGTTGCCAAAACAAATGTAATCTGATGATGAAACAGAACTTCACACTGCCAGCAAACATTTTATGTCATAAGTTATTAGTGTTAAATGAAAGATAATTGCCAATTGTAGTTGGCCCAGACCAACAGCATTATATTTTATAGACTGTAGTACACAATATATGCTATAATTTGGATATGTATAAAAAATCAAAAATAAAGCATAACTGGAAAAATATTGTTAGGAATGATGGGGATAACAGGATAAGGAATTACGTCATATATAGGTATGTCTAAAAAACATGCATCACTGAGCCTGAGGAGGGAATATTCAATTTGTATGGGTGGAATATAGAAGTGCATGGTGATATTGCTGATTCTGATGTGAAAGTAGAAAAAACGATTTGTTATCATGAACACATGAATAGTCACAGAGTCAAAAGCCCCACCTCAGAGTGCGACTACGGTTGTTCACATACAAAAATAACTACTGCCTATCTCAAAGCCATAACGCTGAGCGTCGTTTGCTCTAAGCACAACCACGTGCATGTGTGTAAACTTCTCAGTTCATAACCCCACAGGCTACTCCCCTATATTTTCACATTTCTATCAGTTAGTTTTAAAAAAATGAAACAAGCAATAAAAAATACTTGTTCAAAAATATGTTTTCCGAATACAATTGTTTAATATCAGTTTACTTATGTGCCTAATATTGATATTTTTTGTGCGGTGGAATTTGTAATACTTTGAAAAAAGGTATCTCTGATTTAACGTGTTTAACGCTGTATACATTTAAATTAAATAAAACTGCCCCAGCTACATCTGTCTAGTATTTTTTATACGGCAGTTGAGTCTTTAAACAAAGAGTCAATCAACTGTCTGCAATATGTATAGTACACGTTAACGTCATGTTTAATAATTCATATATGTTCCAACATCAACAAGAGATTGTCGTACGGCTGAATACACCCGCGTTATATATATTACATACATGCATAACATTATATTAGTAAGTGTTTTTTGCTCTTATAAGGTCGTAATCAGTTATGTGTTGGACAACTTTAATGTTGGAATCGTTCAATGTGTCGTTTAATTTCACCCGTAATTGAATATATACGAGGTTGAGATTTTCTTGTAATTAAGACGCCAAGCCATATAACTAGTTTGATGCAAATGTATCTAACGTGTATTAACAATATATACTTACGGTCAATGAAAAAACACCAGAAAACGAATTATTTTAAATGTTAGAATCTGGGGGATTTTGGACAGTATATGACATAATCCATATAACGAGACATCTACTAACATTTTACGTGCATATCTGAATTTAGCGCATTCCATATTGTTGTTATGAAACACAAGTGCATTTCCGTGTTTATTCAGTTGCATCGCACAAAGAAATCATTTTTCTCGGAAACATTCATTGCACAATTCTCTCAGAAGTCAAACACTAAACAAGTCAGTAAAATTAACTGGAATGTATTAAGGGACAGAGTAATGCAGTTTGAAATGTATTAGAACAGATTTTTTTATGATTATCCATAGTGCACAATGTTAAATGACAAGTTAACTTATTGTGTAACTGCTTGTCACAAAAGCCTACCAATAAACATGTAACACTATTTAGGTATAAATATTAAAAACATCACGAAAACAGTGATACACAGTATCTTAAGCCGGTCAGAGCAATTATATTAGAAAACTGTATGGGGAATGAATGTGATAAAAATAAACGAACAGTGTGTAGACGAATCTGAACAATCAAAACACATTCATCATTAACAATTTGAGCTCTTAGACATCATGAGACAAAATGAACTTGTTTTTCAAGTTTGGCATCTGTGTTGTATAATATCATAATATATGAATATGATAGACATCTGAAATAGTATTTGTAATGGATCACTAAATAGAATGGTGTTTCATGATTATAATGTGAGGAATTTGTAAGATATCATGGTTATAATATGAAGAATTGGTAAATTATCATAGTTATAAACAAAGAGACAACCTATGACAAGTAATAGCAATTGGACTGAACGATTAGTGTCCGTGAAGGTAATCACAGTTTTTAGCAATGCAAATTTATATTAGAAGAAAGGGTTCAAGTTCTCACACAACACTTCGATTTTACTGTGTTGGCCATTGGGAATAAAGTCTAATTGTCCATTCTGAATGAAACATGTACAGTCTAAAAGTATTTGTTTGTTAAAATAGAGTTACTGCTGCTCATAAAATTTCACAACAATCTGATACATATCCCAATTCTTTTTTAAGTGAGTGGTGTCAGGCAATGAAAGCTGTACTGAAAGCGTCTGGCTGATTGTTTCTGTTAAGGTCTCACAACACACTTCGATTTTACTGTGTTGGATATAGGCAGTAAAGTCCAATTTTCTATTCTGAATCAAACATTTACAGTCTAAACTTAAAGTATTTTTTTTGGGAAAATAGAGTTACTGCTGCTCATAAAAATCCACAAAATCTGGTACATAGCCCATTTTTTTTTTTTTAATGTGAGTGGTGGCAGTCAAGGCATTCTTTTCGGTTTTCACTAATCAGTTTGCACCTAAATTAATACACATTTTGAGCACCCACAAATGTGTCACATTTTGATGTCAGTGTCGTCTAATCGCTGTTCATCCAATCTCACACTATTGTTTTCTCACATGCAACAGGCAAAGAAAATATTCAGGGGCAATTATTGAAAATATCTCAAACCAAAAAACACACCCATAGAATCATCCTAGTCAAATGCAAGAGAGCTAACTGGGTAGTGAGACCTTTAAACTTTGATGTTTTTTTTTGAAATTTGATCAGTAGTTCATGATGAGAATACGAAGCAGTGGAGCAGACATATTCAAGCACTTTACAAAATGCTTCAATTAAAGTTTCATAATTTCTGTCTAATGATTGAAGATGTGTTGCTTATTTTAAAATCAAACATTTAGTAATATTCAAACACATTTTCCTTTATATTATTCTTATAATTAATATTAATTATTGAACAAGTGCAAGTTATGTAGAAAAAATAAACTGGGCGCCGCGAGCTTTTAAAAAACAAAGATTGCCGTTTTTCCCTTTAATAGATGTTAACATCAAGCAATAATCAGTGACGGTGTAGCACGCCAATTACGCATAATAGATAATTCCGAATTGTCGACACATCATTTGCGAATTCGTAATTGGAAAGGCAATTTACGAAATAATTTCAAATAACTTTTTTTCAAGATATATATGTAAATATAATTATAAAAATAACAGTATCAAACAAAATACAATGAATAGTTACATTTTATCATGAAAAACACAACAAAACAGAGGAAATGCGTTTTTCTGGCGTTTTTGTTGTTTCTCCTTCCCCTGAAATATACATTCAACATTGCTTCTGTCTTGTTTTTAAATGACAATAATTTGTGTCAAACAGTCGACAAAAAGGTCATTTCTATTTTCTTGCAAGCCTCTACCTCAGTATAATTCTACACTTGATTGTCATTCAGTACCTCATACTTCAATAATCAAGGTGGGCGAATCCTTGACATGCCTTACAAATTGATTACATATTCACCTTTGTAGCACGACGTGCTAAAGTACACATCAGCACAGAAATACAATTACTCACATGTATGGGATGCGTTTGCGTGTGCGTGCATTACAACACAGATAAACTGTTCATTGCTACCATGTGTAATTATAAGATTGCGTTATCAAAGTGAAAAAACTCAAATAAACTATTCATTACTACCTTACCATGTACAATTACTAAAACAATATAAGAGTGAATTAAAAAACAAAAGGTCATCCTACCAATACAATTCACAGGACAGTTGCCATCTACATAACTAGCCGACTAGTATTTTACTATTATTTCTGCACCGATCTCAGACTAATACCGCCATATTTTGTTGTTACATAGACTGCTTCACTGCACATGTTTTGTGTTGATGCCGCCTTCACATAATGTACCCTAAGTATAGTTACCCTACTAGAATACGCATTTTATTGCTGATAGTTAAATTATGTTTCTAGTCATTTAATTAACAATGTTGTTCTTTTGTTTGGTGTTTTACGTCATTTTCAATTAATTAGCAATGCAGCAAGGGCTGTATAAGCTAAGAAAGTCCTCAATACAGTAAAGTGTTTACACATTATCGAGAATACTACTATAAAACAAGTTTAAAAAGTTAACTTTTAAGTGGAAATCCAAGCATCACAACTTTTTGATTTTTTATATTTTCACCCGTTCCAGTCCTTAGAAAAGGGTTTAAACATCCCGGAGCCAGTGTGTAACTGGGTACAGGTAAATCGCCAATAATCGCTTGCCAACTATGTGTCCCCGATATATCAGATTAAAGCACTACTAGCATAGGTGTCACTACAGTATTGTATAAGCCCTGGGTTCGAATCTTGGTTACGATAGGCTCTAAGATTTGTTCACCACCAGTAACTATTTTTTTTTTCTGGAATATCTTTGAGAAACACTGGAAGTGATTCCGCTGAATGAATAAATATTTAGAGATACATTTTAATCTGATGCCATGATGGGTGTGTACGTGTAATAAGAACAGACTTAAATACTGGTAAATTTCAAGAATCCGTGTAAATGATGAATACAAAATATATTACCAAACGTTCCGAACGATAGCATGATACAGATATAGATATATTGTTATTAAAGACAAGGTTATATTACTTTTCCTTTTTGGCAAGCATCATATGCAGCAATATTGATTATCAGATAGTAAAAAAGGCAATTGTATAAGATATTTACTGCAATTGCCCCACCCACCAACTCGGTATCGTATGATTAATAAACCTTGTCTGGAAGTATTCTAAATATAAAATCAAAATAAAAACAGTCGTTGTACCGCACATATTCACTGGACAGTTACCATATTCCTACCATTAAACGTCTTATGATGCTTTGCTACACCGATCTGCGACTGCTAACCTCGACTTAAAACGCCATAATGTGAACACTGCTTTACTGCGAATGTCGCTTGTTGTTGTAGCGTTGACGCACCTTTTCTCTAAGTACCCTAACCTAAGGTGATTTACTGTTTCTTGTAATATTATTCTATACATCTTATCATTCATTTAATAATAAAGAAATACTGCAACGACCAGGATACTGTTCAACACGTTTGAAAATATCGTTCTACATGGACGTTTCAGATCCTATTCTGTACTGAAATCCGAGCCTCATGATTTGTAATTTTTAACATACTCTGTTTATTCTAGAAGCTTTTCATTAATGAAACAAAAACAAGCTTTTTTTATGTGTTTTTATTTAGTAAAATACAATAAATATGTATATTCGTAATTGGCCCCTCCGTTTGCGAATTCGTAATAAATTCGTAAAAACAGTTAGACCAGTTCCACGCGCATGCAAAGATCATAAATTGTAGACTGTATCGCAAAAACTGATACGCAATTCAAGTAGTAGTGAACACATAACATGACAGTATACCAATTTAACTCCGTCCCGCTATTCTTACAAAAATACAGTTGCTTTATCAATAGTATAACGACGCTGATACACAGATCAACACCCATAGCAGCTTTCTGAGTCCGGGATAAATATAGCCGGGGCCTTAATGCTCCGGCAATGTGGTTCAGCAGTTTGATTCCAAATGGTTTGCGAATAATCCAACAGCATCAATGGTAATAGTTTAATTTAATGTTGGTAGAAGTTGTTACCCAACCGATTTGTCATTATGATATTTCTATCGTATATGTGTTTATGTTTTCTCTGTAAGTAACATAATGGCAATAAAATATGTTTAAAACCTAAAATCTAAATCTAAATCATAAACGTATGGAAGTAATGGTGCGTTTTCATTGTCTGTCAGCATATATTGAGAGTGTATATTGGTAACTGAATGATTTAGGAACGTCGATTTTTAAATGCCATTTACCTGTTAGTCGGAAATTGAAATAAGTAATAGACAGAGTATGGTTTCATTGAGTTGGTTCATTTAAACATAGAGATGGGCGTAGCCCATCGAGGTGTTTAAATTAAACGCCCATCTCGATGTTTAAATTAATCAACGAGATGAGATGAAACCATACTCTATTTGTTTTATAGCATGTCCATTTCCGCTCTATTTCAGTTATTCTAACTGTTATTCTCACTGTTATTCTCACAGTTATTCTGACGGGTCTTATTTTCCATTAAACGATTTACACCTGTGTCTGAACAAAGAGAATTGTCTGTGACCATGCTACAAAACATAGATGACGTTTCATGAGACAATAATCGAATATGTATGAGGATGCATTTTAATTGATTATTTGTCAGATGTAAACTTAGTCTATCACTACATCTAAATTACTCTAACTTATTAGTAGCGTCCTCGCAATACTATTTACAATGTTTTATCTTACTTGCTGTATGCATTTCTTCCAACAAATTATGCTTTGTTCTCTTATCCGATCGTGACCAGTTATGTATTGGACAGTTTTAGTGTTGGAATTGTTCCTTAGTTGCCGTTTAATTTCCGCCGTAATGGAATCGCTCATTAGTTTCTGTTTAATTTCCGCCGTAATGGAATATACACGCGTGTGATTGAGGTTGTTATCGGAGTGACGTAGGTTCTAATTAACGGAGAGGCAAAGAATGCCTTGTCCAGGAGCATGAATAATAAATAAAAATCCGTGTTTTATAATTAAAAATCAATGACATATAATCTAAACCTATGTTGTCTTACCACACGTACGCATCACAAACAATACATAGGATTCACATCTAGTTGATTTTATCACGGAATATCCTGTACTACAATACACATGAAATATATTTCATGGTATATAGTTAAACTATTGGATAACTAGAAGCATCAAATACATATATAATGGTGAAACCTAGACTGGAAATCTCAGTGGCTGGGCTTTTTATGTTCATGTTTCATGCAGTCAGCATAGAACAAAAACAAACAATTATGCTTAACCATGTATATTTGTTGATGCTTAACCACTGATTATGTTTGCAAACAATAATTCAAATGAAACGATTGCATAATTATAAAACAATTTGTGTTGTCTCAAATGTAACAGGAGGCCCAATAGGGCATGTATCGCTCTACTTGCTTTACAAATTTCACTAAAGAATCAATGTTTGAGAAAAACGTTATGAAGACCATAATCTGTTCCCTATATGTCTGTATAAAATATGTGATTTCTGGGGAGGTGCAACATTTTGGACCCAGGTTTACCATTAGAACAAACTTAATAGAGGACAATATAAGCTTCAGATAAATGCAAAATAGTTATAATTTCGTCCCATGTAATTTCAGCGAAAACGATTTTTTAAAGTTGTATTCCCTGTAAAACACAGGATCCCGGATACGGGGTCAAATTTAACACTGGGGGAGGGGAGGGGAAGGGGAGGGTGGATCACCATTTTCACAAATTTGGTAGAGGACCTTATCGTAAATGCAAAATATTAAACATTTGGCTCTTGTAGTTTCAGAACGGATGGCATTTTAAATGTATTCTCTATATAAGTCTGTAAAACGGGTTAAATTTGACCCCCGGGTCACCATTTGAAACAACTTGGTAAACGACCACAAGTTAATCATGTTTATGGTAAATGCAACATATTAATATATTAAGCCATATTACTCAGTTATAGGACTGTCCCGAAAACATGTAGTAGTTACTACTCAGCTCAAGTTACATTATAATCAGCTTGGTGACGGTATACCTGCATGAGGTCAAAACATATGGCAATAAATCACTTAACATGCCAGCTAATGAACTAAACCTTTGTTTACGCAGAATTAAATTCTAAAAGTATATATCACTGCCTTATCTCTATTTGCAGATATAATTTTGTTACACCAACTTATTTATATTTTTTTAAATGTGTCTATCTGCTGTCAGATAACTGAGGACTTGCTGTGCGAACATGGGTATTTTATTGCTCTGGGGTCAGTTAATTACATGGATGAATTATAAAGATTCTCAATAAACAGATGAATCTTGGGACAGTCCTATAACTGACTATGTTTATTCTAGAAGCTTTTTATTTATAAAACATTCTTATACAAAAATCGTAATTGGTCGGTTATTCGCAAATGGCGTATACCAGCGATACCGATTTGGAAGCGGTTGTATTCGTATGCTGAGAACAGATTTATAGAATGTATCCCTGAAATTTACAACTAATTATTGTAGTACAAAACAGTTAGTAGTCAACCCATAAAATGACAGTATACCAATTTGACTGCGTCCCGGTATTCTTACTAAAATACAGTTGTTTTATAAACAGTAAAACGACGCTGATACACAGTTCAACACCCATAGCAGCTTTCTGAGTACGAGATAAATATAGCCGGGGCCTTGAGTCTCCGGCAATAACAACAAAAACATATGGTACAACAGGTTTATTCCAAATGGTTTGCCAATAATCCAACAACATAAATGGGAGGGTTAAATATAATGTTGGTATAAGTTGTTACTCAGTCGATTTGTCATTATGATATTTCTATCGTATATATGTTTATGTTTTCTCTGTATGTAACATATTGGTAATAAAATATGTTTAAAATCTAAAATCTAAATCTAACTCATGGAGTTAATGGTCCGTTTTCATTGTCTGTCTGTATATATTGAGAGTGTATATCGGTAACGGACTGATTTGGGAACGTCATTTTTTAACTAAATTCATTTAATTGTTAGTCGGAAATTGAAATAAAACATAGATGACGTTTCATGAGACAATAATGGAATATGTATGTGGATTCATTTTAATTGATTGCTTGTCAGGTGTATACTTAGTCTAGTACTATATACATCTATCTAACGTATTAGAAGCGTTCTCGCAATACTATTTACAATAATTTATCTTACTTGCAGTATGCATTTCTTCAAACATAGTATGTTTTTTGCTCTTATCAGATCGTGATCAGTTATGTATTGGACAGTTTTATTGTTGGAATCGTTCATTAGTTGCCGTTTAATTTCCGCCGTAATGGAATACACACGCGTGTGAGAGGTTGTTTCAATTAAAACAATTGAATCATATCCGTTCCCAAAGTACTATTCTATAAACTTTCTAACATCAAGTCATAAAACAAGCGTTATGCAAATTAATGAGCTATAATGGGAGTGTATAGTGGCAAGTGACTGATATAGGGACCTTGTTACTGTACACAATTCCATTCAAATGTTATTTGGAAATTAAAATAGAAACTACTTTTCCTGTGAAAATAATTGAATATGTACGTGGAAGAATTTTAATTGTTTATTTGTATATAGCTACATATAAGTCCCTCTTATCTTAATAGTAGTTTGTGCGAATAATACTGCAGTATGAATATCTTCCAAAGGCACAAACAAAGTTTGTCAGCAGAATTAATGGACAATAGTTTCAAAGATGACACACGCATATTACTTTGATTAATCGCATTTATTTATACTCTATATGTATTAGTTAACACAAATCGTCTGTCTTGTATTGATTTATCAACCGGCCATACATTCTCGTTATTGTTTATTTTCTACTTGAGAGGATGAATGTGTTTGTAATAATTGAATCTCAGATCAAATTGAATGGGACATGTTGCGATCTTAACGGTGTTATCTAGCATTAATTAAATTATCCTCTCATATTATTAAACCATTTTGAAGTTAAATCTGCTAGCATATATTTAAAAACAAGTTTGACTTTTTAGCTCTCCTTCGTTATTCTACCATAGGTTTGAATATATTATTAATGAAACATAATCAACAGTCAGTAATATGCCAACACAAGTTGCTTTATACTGTTCTTATAATTTATATTAATTATTATACAAATGCAATGTATGTAGAAAACTTAACGGGACGCTGAAAGTTTCTTCCATTGGAATTATTTACGATTGCATTATACGAGTCCGTACGGATTTTCAAATCAGTTTCGCATTATCTTCATAATTGCGCAATGCGTTTATCTGTTTTTGAAGGGCAAGCCATTCCAATATAGCTAGACACATTTTGTATCGACATTTGATCCTCATGTCCGTTCCCAAAGTTCTATTCAATACACTTTCTAACATCAATTCTTCAATATAAACCGTGCACTGTAATGTTTAATCAACTGCCAATGGTTCAAATGCCAGACATAATAGACGAACATGCAGTATTATAAACAGGTGAACAGTGAAGAAGCATGTAAGTGATCGTACAGTGTAAAAATGTTGACGCTCCCACCACGTAACCATAAACATAATGAATTAGGTGTATAACATATGTTTTAAACTGTGTATGATAACCATAATATTTTGGAGATAGATCAAAAACATGTGTTTGTTTTTGATATGCATTTCTGCAATAACATTATACATGTATGATGTTGAAATAAAACACAATCGAAATATGGTGGCAGACGCAGGTTTCATGCTAGCTGCACAGTGTATTATATATTACAGCCACTAGTCGGGTGTCTTTTTTTTTGCCACCCCAGAATTCGCCAAACATGGGAAGTAATACTTACAGATATACAGTACTATTGTGCATCTTGATATTGTTCATTGGGTCATATACATTACATCCACTACCATCTGTGTCCACATTTTACACAAAAACAATGGATGCTATTATATGTCAAATTAACACCATAAAAAAATGAAGAGATGTTATCAATCCCGCGGGCCTATGACTGTTCCACGTGGGAAAAATATAGATGTTTCTTTTTATTTTTAAGTTTCAATTACATTTCTATCATACGCTGCGTTAAGTATTATTTTAAAATTAACTGTTCCAAAGGGTAAACAACGGATGGGATCTGGACGCATATGTTCATGAATCTGGATGCAAAAATAATCATCCTATTAGGTATCCGTTTCTTCGTCTTATTGGAATGACAATATGGTAAGAGTGAGGGTTGATGCAACCGTGAAACTGATGTACCCTGCCACGTCCCCCACCCCCACAACCCGCAGCGTCATTTATGAGCAAAGATCGTTCCAAAGCTGTAACCAAAATGTCAAACATTAAGTGTTGTGATGTCTAATACCTTGTATGCATCCTTGTAACTGATTATGGCTGACTGTCATCCCTGTAGCAACATTTCCTATTTGAATTGCATATCTGCTTTTAATAAAGTAGATTAAACGTTTACTTTTGATTACTAGACAACTCTTCTAGTGATTACTAGATAATTTGTTTAGTTTGTGTTTAATAAAAGTAAGTATTACATAGCATAAATTATATACAATAAAACAATTAACACAGATAAAACATTTGTTTCTTTCCATTCTCTCCTAGATTTGAATCTCTCAGCTACAGATGGAGAAAAAAAGAAGCAACATGTATGATAAGACGGATAACAACGTAACCTGATCGCCTTATAAAATATAAAAGTAACTTTAATTCTTCTGTAATAAGGTCTACCATAGACTGACATGTTTTAAAATATTTATAAGG
The DNA here is from genome assembly GCA_037043455.1 of Cyrtodaria siliqua. Taxonomy (NCBI): domain Eukaryota; kingdom Metazoa; phylum Mollusca; class Bivalvia; order Adapedonta; family Hiatellidae; genus Cyrtodaria; species Cyrtodaria siliqua. The sequence goes on along the minus strand of JAWPHD010002503.1, from coordinate 202,507 downwards.
TCCTGTGTCATGATCACTTTCATACTATAAGTATTAAATATTTTAGATATATTATTGAAAGATGTTATGACCCCATCATTTCACAACAACACAGCACGTGTTATGGTTGGCCATTTTACAGTTCGCCACTATGCTTTTCTCTCGGAATGCGATGACAGAATTGTGTGTGGACACTACGTTTGACGAAGACAAAATCTTGAAAGGGATCGATAGGATTGATATGTGTCTTCAGTTGTGTCTTGTCTTGCCCTTAATTGTTACTTCATATATACATAACCAGATGTACGTTATACGTATATAGCCTACACAATATGTCTAATTTATTTGAAAATATAGCCGGCGTAGATCTCTTTATTTACACTGCCCAGTTTTATTGGACTACAACAAGGGTATGAGTGAGGTTTGTTGCAGTTTGTAATCCTGTTTAAACCACAGGCGACATTTTTCTCTCTGACTTTTCCAAGGTGGTAGCCGTATTGACAACCCTTTTATGTTTGTTATGTCATATATTGCCGTTATTTCGTTTGTTGTGAGTTAATTTGCGTGTTTGTGGTTGACTGTGGTCCTTGATACTAAATGTCATGTTCGTCTTTTATATCTGCTTGTGAGAAAGCGCCGATTCGTACACGTATGGCGAGAGGTACACATTACAGTATACAAGATATGTTAAATTAGTTTTTCTTCCAAAGTACTAACGACATATTTCTTTCTGGACCATATCGTTTTTTTATCTCCCGCTTAGCTCATTTGTTAACGTGGTAATTATAGATATAACAATCGAACAGGAAAAGCAGCATTTAAGGACCACAGTCAATCACAAGCACAAATAGAAACAAATAATGAATTTAAAGATGAATAAAAGGCCAAGTAAGACATCACAAACACAAAATGGTTGACAATAGGGCTACCGCCTTGGAACGGTCAGTGGCAAAAAATGCCCCTGGGGATTTAAACCAGGTTCTAGGGTGCACCATCTCACACTTACCCTATTGACAACCTAATAAAACGGAGAGTGTACATAAAGAAATCCCCGCCATGAACTATTATCTAACCAACAAGGCAGTATTAATAGGCAATATAAGCAAAACACAAAGATGCTCGTGTATATATAAATACAAAAGAACAATAGCATAGAAAGCCACACAAAAGGTATTCAGTGACTTGGCAGAAGTCACAGCAACAAGAGAATACACCATTGAGGGCATGACAAGATAAGACTGCCTACAAACATCTAACGTCACCGTCCTTTTGGGGTTTAGGTAGACGTCATCATAGGGTCCACAGCCTGTCCGGTCATCGCACAATTAAGAAGGAGAGCATAGTGGTGAACTGTAAATGGGTCCACCACCAAGCATGCAGTGCGTTGCAAGTTATAATCGGCTCTTGTAACCTTATCGTGGGTTTGCAGGAATTGGCTAACTTTGGTTTAGTACCGCCATTGAAATGTATCAACACATCTTTCTAGTTAGTAAATCACCTATAATGCTAGCTGTGTAATATTCGTCCAGCGTTTGTCTTGATAAATGAAATAAGAATACTTATTTTAGTTGAAATGATGCAAAACAAAACAAGTAAGTGTTATTTTTAGTTATTCGTGATCAGGTGTAAATAGTGCAAATATGATAAATGTTTTACTCAATATATAATAGTGAGTAAATTAGTAATTTACCTTTAATACATCCTATGTGTTTGTAATGTAATAAAGCTTTTATAACTTTCAATCAACAGCACGGAGGTAGTCTTGCTTTCAGATTTGATGTGAGAAGTCAAACATTACACAAGACTGCTACGCGGAACTCTGAAATACCAAGCTCAAATGGCAACTTCCTGAGTTAACTAATCATATTGCGTTAACATAATAAAATATAATAAATGTATATTTACACACAAATGGAACAGAAAATGTAACATTCACAGAACACAGTCAGCCGAACACACCAAAACAGCACAAACAACTAATACAAGGACAAATATGAGCAAAGTATGTGACATCACAAGCATAAACATGCTGACAATTTGAGTATCACCTTGGAACACTCAGTGTCCAGAAGACTGCAGTGTAATGAAGAAACCCCGACATATTATATCCGCTTATCAGCTTGGCAACATTAATAGACAATTTAAGTATAGCAGAAAGAAGATCCTCTATATATGAATATAAAAAACAGAAGCATACCAAAGCTTCGAAGCAAGTACTAAATGACTCGATAGAAGCCGACGAATGCTATTATTTTCGGAAATTAACAAAGGGACATAACACTATAATCATAGTGACTGTGAATACAGTTTGACGTTTATATTCAAATGTGTTACATCATAAAAGAAAACTTCAGTTGGCAGACGTCAATAGTCTATATATTACACATAACAAACGGATATAGCGAAGATATTACACACAATTTCATCTAAGCATCGTTTGATCAATTATCATATACATGTGCTATTGATGCTGCCTTGTTGGTTAGAGATTAGATCATGGCGGGGATTTCTTTATTTACACTGTCCTATTTTAATGGGATGACAGTAGGGTAAGTGTGAGGTTTGGTGCACCCTAGAATCGGTTTAAACCCCCAGTGGCCTACTTTGCCACTGACCGTTCCAAGGCGGTAGCCCTATTGTCAACCCTTTTGTGTTTGTGTTGTCTTTTGCATTTAATATTGCCTTTGCCTTCTTGTTTGTCTGTTTGCGTGTTTGTTTCTGTGTTTTGTGGTTGACTGTCCTCCTTGAATGCTACTTTCCCTGTCCGATCGTTTTGTATTTCTATGTAACATAATTTACTAAAACGATGAATTGTATATGGATACGTTCATTTTCTAGTAGTTAATGCACTGAAGAGGAAATTTGTCATACATCCCCTGTGCCAGTCGCCTTCTCCCCTTATCTTTTTATCCAGTTGATCTGATTGAGTATTTTAACAATTATAATTAAGGATTTTATTCTGTTATTGTTTTAGGATGCAATATTCTACATGCTCTAGGGAAATGTTTATCGGAAAAAGGGTTATTGTTTCTGACATGTAAACACTCCTGTCTGACAAAAGACGATTACTCATAATGAACTTTATAACCATTATGGTGTCTTAAAATAAAACAATTTAGTTGGCATGCCATTGTAGTCGGATTTTTTTTTATTTTTATGATTCACTTGACTGTCTCAGCAATATAATGTGATGCGAAACCTCAACAACGACACCCTGACGAGTCATTATCACATTATCAGCAACGAAACAATCAATAATATTGAATGTAACAGTTTCAGACGGGAGTAAATGTACACGGAATTACTAAATTCCAGTGTCCCAACAGCGATGCGCGTTGGTTCAACCCATTTTTTATAGTGAAGCATTGAAATAAATCACTAGCATGTACCATTTACTTATTTTGTTATAGAGGCTTATCTCTTTTGAGTTACATGTTAAAACAATGAAGTTAATGACCAAAATGGTCAATGGCATCTGTTGAAAAACTCTCGAGCGTCAAAATAAAGATATTGTTCAATAAGTTAACTGAAAGTTTTATGTTGAAGGTGCTGCTAAATTTGTGTATATGCTCAACTGGATGCAGAACACTACAACATCGAGCGTGTTTAATAAATCTATTTATAAAAACAATAATTATAATAATAACACACTAATGTTCAAGTAGATCAAAGGAAATTGTGGACTGTGTGTGGATTGTGACAGCTTTTAATATAAATACATGACACTAGAGAATCATAATCTTATACTTCTAACATTTTAAGTATGAAAACTAACTCGTGGATTACACGTTTATTCTACTGTTAATATCGATTTTATTTTTATTAAATTAGAACTGCCAACAGTAACACTATTTTAGGAATAAATCATAAACAATTGTTTAAATATGTTATTTCTTCCGATGTTGTGTTATACATGTCATATCTAAATGTTTCAAAATGAACATGATGATTTCCTTAACAAGTACAGCGAATGTTTGTTTAAATACATTTAATTTACTTGCAAATTACCAACTATAACTAGACCTTTGACTCAGAGGCTTGTGTAGAACCACTCTGCTTAAATATGAATGGCCACCCTTTATGCAGTATCATCAAGTAACAAATTGAACTCTTAAACATCATATGAACAGTTCTTGATAGTCTCGGAGAGAAACTTGTACATGTATTTAAAACTGAAAACTGCTACTAAGTTGTTGGTAAAAATAAGAAATGAGGTAATTCTGAATTGTATAGCTGCACAACTGTTGCCAGATAATTGATAAATACATTTACCTGTGGATTAATTTATCTGTTCAAAGTTTCCTATGTCATCAAATAAAATCTTATTCTCGCTTTTCACAGATATTTCAATGTGTAAATTGTAAATATATATTGTTGTTTATTGATTTCGATTTAAATAAATATAAACATGTTCATGAAACAAAACATGGCCGGGGAACTTTAATGAGACAGATCACCAAATATACAATATGGTTCAAGTTGTGTAGGTCTAGCGCAATTTAACTGCAGGTCAAAAGACTTGAACGCACACACTTAATTGGTCATTGTTGGTAATTACTCGTAAAAGTCAATGTCAGCTGTGGAAAACTCAGTTTAATTGAGTTATATGATTTAAGTTCGGCGAATCGACAGCATTTGTTCATGAGAAATAGACTTAAAGGCAAATAATTAAAACAACGAAGTTAATGACCAAAAAGGTCAATGTCGTCTGTTGAAAAACTCTTTGCTATTGAGCTGAACTACCTAATATAAACCATGATACAGTTGTGTCGGATCGTATTCATTTAGTTCATGTATAGCTACTATGATAGCTGTATATAAGGATAGTGCATATGTACCTACAGCAAATAGCAGGAGGTTTACGTTTGGTTTGCTTCTAAACTCGAGCTGTGGGAAATGGCCGTGAAATGTATGTACGTAGAAACGCATTGAATAAAACACAGCATGAACACAATATGACGTCTGCTAACAGCATATCGATAGCAATAATGTAATTAATATACTGAAGATATAGCCCAGTGATAAAGCATATGGATATGATCAATCCCAAAGTTATGTGCTTGAATATACTAGACTATACTATTTAGTTGAATGAGTGTGCATCTTTATTCTGCTTTGCCGATCAGAGGGAAAGAAAGTTGCGGAAGTGCAGCTCTGTTTCCCTAACTTGAATGTGGCAGTAAACCAATGTCGAACTGCTCATATTTGCTTTAGGTACACTCCCACTAGATATATTTAGAGCGATGATAGTAGCTTTAAGCGCATACTCCTAACATATACGACGTTTATCATACGTACATGTTGTGGTCGGTCTCATCTGTATAACCACCTTTAACCACTCAACTGTAGTTTACTATCTAGTTGTGTTTGGAGAATGCATGAAGTTGACCCAGAATCAAAACAAGATGTAAACACATAAACAGCTTGTATGATGGTGAATTACAGTCACTTGTACAAGAAAAGTTCAATTTAATCTGCGGAACTACTCTGAGTAATTGTATAATTAAAATTCAAGTTTGGCTTATATGGTGTATTGAGGTCCTAACGGGCAGTAATGAAGACAGACATTACCGTCGAGGAGTCCGCTTCGTTGTCGTCGAAAGAAACACATTGTTAAAGTATGTCTCCACTATTTCCTTCGAAAGGGAGAGACAAACACTCAGTTATACTGCAACGTTCGATCATGGCGAATACTGTAAACTGAACTATTCAGATATCATGAGTGAGTTTGTAACATACAAGACACATATATTTGAGTTCTACTTATTATGTACCGGATTGGAACTGTCTTAATGATCTATACCGTCAAATTTAATGTATTGTTTTCTCAGCAATGCCCATTAAATAAGCGAAGAGACCAGCAGTTTAACGCCTAATGATTTGCATCATGGAAACAACAATGGGAAGTCAATCACCTTTCTTCCGTATGACATGACCATTAAAACAGACATTAGCATACATCATGATCCATCAACCACAGGGACAAATGCGTAAATCCGAAAATCCAAATGTTACCGAGTGCATCGTAAATATGAATTTTGCCTTAACGGATTGTGGTAATATAGTATCTAACATCACCAGAATTGGAATTTGTATTGAATACCAACTCAAAATACCTGTGCAAATAGCGGAATAACTTTGCCTGTGCCAGCCAAACTCGATAGTGAGTGCGTACAGCATATCTACATATACAATTATCAATAAATGACAATTGTCGCTATATTCTGGTCATTATTGTATTATTTATTAAAACATATACTCGTTTCCAGAGTATACAGACTCTGTTTGTGGAAACCCATATTTGCTGTGTTTTCACGAATTATGTACACGCCTGCGGTAATTATGCGGAAGTGAAAAAGTGTGAAGAGTACTATAACTATATAATACTAGAGCATCAGGCTATACCGACACGTGACAGAAACACAAGCACAAAATGGAATGATAGTGGTGGACATTTTCTGCGCAAATGCAATAGTGAGTTTGCAGTACATTCTATATAATTTCCTTCCAAATAAATAGAAAGATATGCATTTCCTTCTAAATGAATAAAACATCTTATTAATTTCCTTCTAATTCTCTAGGAATCTTTATGTGAGGAAGCTATCCAGCTGGCTTGCGGAACGTCGGTGGTTCTACCCAGGTGCCCGCCCGTGCACGAACATTACCCGGAGGGGCACCTGGGGTCTTCCTCCACCAGTGGAAGCTGGAACGTCGCCATATGACCTTAGCTGTTGGTGCGACTATAAAATCCAATTCAATCAATCAATCCTTCTAATTCTAATTTCTTCCGAATACATTTCCATTAGAATTTGATTCAATGACAAGGTTGATGATGTGTACTATTAAAAAAACAAGAGGCCCAAGAGGGCCTGTAGACTGCTCTCTGGCTCAAGATAACGTTTACATATAAGGTGTCATAACTCTGTCAAAATCTTTCAACCGGAAAATGGCAACGATTTACGCATCTGGGCTTGGTACATCCCTGCCAAGATTTTTTTGTAATCCGACCAGAGGTTTAAGAGAACTAGTTTGTACAATATTAGTGTATAAAAACATTTAAGGGGCCATAACTCCGCCAAAATTCATTCAACTGGAACAGGGCCATGAAATGAGCAACAAGGCTTATCATACTTTTTTATAGCACAGTGGCGTTGCTTGTGCAGTGTGGCGGCAGTAAAACGTCTCCCCGCGCTTGCAATCAGTACTGTTATTCATTCGATCTTTGGAGATCGCTGAGTCCGATACTTATATTTAGTTATCGGTGGTACATTTTCAATTTCTTTTGTTTTCTTACTTAATTTTTGATTCGGTGGTTCCACTACTCCGGCCTATAAAAGGCTCTGGGTATTGTTTAACCAGTTATAGGATATGTTGTCTGCTTTTTAATTTAGTCTTTTGGCTGTTACTTGTGATACGCAGGCTTCATAACCGCTGCTCCCAACTAAATTCCATTATGTTTATTTCGCTCTTCGGGGCATTTAATTTTATTAGATACTGGGACCATACGCCGTACGACATGGGGAAGCATATAACTCCATGTCCACCGCCGTATGCATGCCATCTTTGGGATGGTTAAAATTATGTACTATTGATTTTATGAATATTGAGTTCTGCTCAACCCGTGGCTAGAGGGCGTGAGCGGTAGCTAGCATATTTCACTACCGCTCATGAACAGTCTCAATCAAACTGAGACTGCAATATTTCGTATGTGTCGTGCTCGGCCGTTTTCAAAGGTCCATTATCATACTTTTTTTGGTACTGATTATCCCTGCCAAGATTCGGTGAAATCCGGTGAGGGGATCTGGATAATTAGTCTGGACAAAGTGTGTGTATTAAAACATAAAAAGACCATAACCGTGCCAAAAATCATTCAACCAGAACACGACAATGACAGACGCAACTAGGCTTGATACGCATCATCCCTATCAAGATTCGTTGAAACATGGCAGAAGTTCAGAAGATATTAGTCTAAAAAATATTTGTGTATTGAAACGTTTAAAGGGCCATAACTCTGTCAAAAATCTTTAAACCGGAATACGGCGATGAAATGTACAACTACGCTTGATACTGACCATTCTTGTCAAATCTGGTTGAAATCTGGTCAGGGGTTCAGGAAAACTAGCACATAAAAGGTTTGTTTATCAGAAACTTTTAAAGGGCCATAACTCCGCCAGAAAATCTGTCAACCAGAACATGACTATGAAATGCAAAAAATGTTTTTGACTGATCATCTCTGCAAAGTTTCGTTGATATCCGACCAGGGGTTCAGGAGAACTACTCAAGACAAAGTTTGTGTATTCACGCCTTTAAAGGGACATAACTCTGCCAAAAATCATTCAACCGGACCAAAGTGAGGATATGCACAATTAGACATGGAACTGATCATTTATAAAAAAATATCGTTTAAATCCGGCCAGGAGTTCGGTATAACTAATCCAGACAATGTTTGTGTATTAAAACCTTTAAATGGCCATAACTCTGCCAACATAATTCAACCGGAACACAGTGACGATATTTATAACTAGGCCTTGTACCGAACATCCCTGCAAAGTTTTATTTAAATCCGGCCAAAGGAAGGCCATTTCGTCGTACCTAAATCAAGGGCAATAACTCTTTTGTTACTGGTCTGATCCTGATGGTTTTCAAACCCGTCCTAGCCAGTAGAGCTAATAACAAAAAGCAATGCCTGATTTGAACAACATTATGTGTGTCAGCAATCCAATATCGTGTTATTTACCGACCTCTCCCTCCCATCCAACCCACAACGCGCAAAGTAATCCCATCAAAGCGTTCAAAACAAACAATTAACACACTATTTAAAATAAACAGGCTATGCGAAACCACAAACACAAGCGGGTTGAAAACAAATCACCACCTTCGTACAGTCAGTGGCAAAAACTCAATCTAACCCTAATGTCATCCCAGTTAAACAGGAATGTGTAACTAAATAAATCCTAACCACAACGATACGTCGATTATTATTTCCCGTAACCTATTTAGACATTATAAAGACCATTTGTTGGCGACGCATTTAAAAGTAATTATTCGATAGGGTTTCACAGGATAATGAAACCTTCACATAATAACGTTTTTTTTAACATGATTGACGTCATTTTATGCCGTATTGGCTTTAACTATCTGCCTTGCTTAATGTTGCTATTAACTTCGTTGACTGTTTGATGAAGTTAATTTTGATATTCGAGACGTCGTAATGAAGCAATTACATGACGGACTAGTTTGTGCACAACAACGCTACAAGTGATGTATTATTGCCGGAATAACGAAAGCCATAATAATTTGTGGGATTTTGCCAGCCAAACGTCAGTTATGCAATACATTAAATTGGGTTTCTGGCGCACCCGCACTAGCCGGCGATATGCCACCAATACAACCCAATGAACATTGAACAATCAGTACCGTGTCAAGTTTCATTTGGTCTTATATGCATCGTTATATGCAATTGACATGATACTATATTTGCGCTATAATTATTAGTGATAATATATATGGCATTATTTAGCACGTGATCATATGTACTTACTGAACATCGTTATGTGCTGATGCCATTCTATTATTTAGTAGTATATTACGATTCATTTACAGACATTATAGTATGCTGCCAACTTCAATGCTAAAATATTGTTGTTTGTACAAGTCCTTTGAACTTCATTTGGTCAGTTTATCAAATTTAAAGTTGTGTGATTGAGTCCAATGCGGTTTTAGAGTATCTGTGTTCGATAGTTCTGGTGAGTTCAGGAAAATAATTTGCACTGTTATCTACATCAAATATAATTACTATACACGTTAATGAAATACAAATTCAGGATCGTTTAGTGAATTAATGCACTTGCCAAATTATTACCATTTGTAAGACGTATATGTAGGTTATTCGACAAAGGACTATTAAACATTATAGTCGTAAAGCAACCACAAAACGCAATCTCAATGACATTGTAGGTCTGAAATATACCACACACTAAATCTAACGAGCAAATGAAATCGTCAGAGAACATTACAATACACCACATCGCGCGTAGTAAAGCCAGTGGGCATCACGACCTACCGGTTAGCTCGCCGTTACATGTATATGTAAACATCTACAATAGTGTCCTGTCTTTAGCGCCCAAATTGGAAGACAGAGTAGGCGATGCCAGTATTCGTAAATGCTATTCAATTATTGTCAGATATATAACACTCAGGCTGCAATTCAGCGGCATAAACATTCACCAAATGTGTTAAATATAAGCCAGTTATCACTATCAGTTCAAATGAGGTACAACCGGCTTTTAGTGGGATGTTCAAAATGTCTCGGTTTTACTACAATACTACAATAGCGTCATGTCTTTAGCGCCCAAATTGGAAGACATAGTAGACGATGCCAGTATTCGTAAATGCTATTCAATTATTATCAGATATATAACACTCAGGCTGCAATTCAGCGGCATAAACATTCACCAAATGTGTTAAATATAAGCCAGTTATCACTATCAGTTCAAATGAGGTACAATCGGCTTTTAGTGGGATGTTCAAAATGTCTCGGTTTTATTTTGCTCATACGTAAGTGCTTACTTAAGCCACCCACCCGTTAGTCTAAGCATTTAAGGTGTTATTTCATTAAAAATGACTATACTTTTTAAATTTAAATACATCTTTCTCAATAATACGATGTTAACTACCACTGTTTAATCGATACGTCATTGTAATCATTCATTGAATATGTTGTGTTTGTGTGTGATGCTGGGGGATAGTGTGGGGTGTTGCTGGGTGGGAGAGGTTGTTTTTTAGAATTATATTAGTATACGTGTTTGATTTTTTCAGAGCCAGATCGTAAACATGTATGTATAGGACAACTCTAGTGTTTCACAATCTTCTAAATTGTCGTTTAATTTCCACCGTAATGGAATATTTACGATTCTACAATCTTGTTTTAATTAAAATGTCAATAATCGCTGAAAAGGTGTAACCTTGGAAGCAACAATCACAAGTAATTAAACTACAAGTTAATACAAGTCAATTAAAGAGTAATGACATTGTGTATTGAGAGTTAGAATAAGAATTGACAAGGGTCTGATTTAAGTAATATGTATAGAATACCTTTTTCGAATATTTGCGATTAATACTGCTTCTCGAGGGCCACATAAGAGAAAAACATTGCTATAAATGATTAGTACCATAGCCATTCAATGTCGGCAATTGACATTTTGATTGACAGGTTGCGTGTAAACATTGCAACTAAGCGCTTGTAAATTGGGTAGACCATGGTATAACTGAAATAACTGCCGAATCTGTCATTTATAGCACGGCTGAAATATATCGACATGTATAGCACGGTTTAGGCTCCGATTTACAAGTTTATGAAAAGTGAAATTGTTATCATAAGCTAAGAACTAAGAAAACAAAACGTCAGATCTATGGTACAAGATGTTATATCTTCATTAAGCCGTTAGATGTATAGTGAAATATACGCTGACAAATTGCTGATACAATAAATGCAATGTGTACGTGGATACATTTTACTAGTATTGTTGACAACATTCAAGTCGATTTTATCTTAAAGGGTCACACGTCTATCTTGAATTTTTTCACATCGTCCCTTTAGTTTCTACATGTATTGCATTTCGTCAATAATAAATAGATAAGAATAATAACACGCACATTAATTTTGCATATTTCTAGCTGTTGCTTATATTTCACCAATAATATATATTCAAACATATGGTAGGGTAACGAAGAAAAGTTAAAAACTCAAAACTGTATTAAAATAGTACGCTTAAAGCCAAACTGATACCGAATTTATAACTGGAGAGGCCAAAGTTAATGCTTGATACAATCTTCAAGATTGCTGTATGTCCCGTTAATACCAGTGTGCGTATAATACTCAATATATTACATATTTGTCTGTGATTTGTATAGGAAATATTGGGAATAGAAAATATATATCTACTCGTTTGCTCTTCTGCGAAATATCTCCCGGTGGGAGTTATTTCGCAGTACGAAACATTGCTCGGCCTTTTCCGTCAGTGGCGGAAACGCCAAATGACATTTCGATTGTTTTACGGACGTCGTCGTCAGATTCCGCAACTAGAAAATACCGATTACGAAAATTAACGAAGTGTTCCGGTTCCACTTGCTTTGTTTGTATCTTGGCGTTCACGTGCAAACTTGTGTAAAAGAGCGTATGTATGACTGCGCACTAAGAACGAAAATAGGAATGAAAGAGAAATAACATACATAGAGTTTTTTTTGGTTTGAATCATCACAAAATAAGTAATAAATAACATTGCAGTTATACACAAGTACATAATTATATTACCTAGAATAAAAACACGACTCTGAGCAAATGTCTGAATATTTAAGTTAAAGTATTCTGCCTGGTATTGAAATTGGCCATTAAATAGTTGGTATGGTTGTGCATATCATCCTGCATGAGATAAATGTGTTACAAACAGCATTCACCTGTTGTTCCATGTCCATATTGGAATCGAGAAATGCTCCCAGAATTCTAACACATGATGATGGTTTTATCTCAGAGTCTCCAACTTTAATAGATATGTCAGATATACACTCCACATTGCGCTTGGAGCAAAACAATATAAGTTCTGTTTTGTCTGCATTTAGTTTTAGCATATTGTGGTGCATCCAGGAGACAATATCATTGAGACAGGCTTCAACTCGCCGTATAACTTCAACTTGAGACATTTTGTCTAAAGGTTCAAATGATAAGTATAGCTGAGAGTCATCAGCAAAGAAATGATGATTTAGTCCATGGTTTCTACAAATTGCCCCTACAGGTTTGGAATACATGATATAGTTTTTGGGCCCCAAGACCGATCCTTGTGGTACACTGTATTTCATAAGCACTGGATTGGATAGTTCGCCGTCAATGCACACAGTTTGATAACGATCACTTAGATAGGATGTCATCCATGCAAGTGGCTTACCGGCTATTCCAAAGTCATGTTCAAGGCGATAGAGTAGTGTGCTATGATCGATGGTGGCAAATGCAGCAGAGAGATCCAGTAATACTAAGATAGTAACCTTGTTCTGGTCTAAAGACTGGAGGATGTCACTCTGGACTTTGAGTAAAGCAGTTTTGGTAGAGTGACACTTTTTGTACTCCGACTGATGTTTCTCGTGAAGATCGTTAATATGCAACATTTCCACTCGAATGAAAATGATCCATTACTGTAAAGTCAATAATAGGAACCGTCGTATACATTTCATTTTGGCGCAAGAAAATATCCAGGAAATACCTATTGTATTTTATATGAGTTTCCAACATCCAAAAATAGAAAGTTTAACATTTCTCTCTGAACTTACTGAAGAATTATGGACAAACATGGCATAAATGGAGAAATCCAAGCACTCATTACCTGTGTAATTTCGATAGGCCAAATTTTGAGCTTCTATGCAAAATATCTTGGCTTAAGTATGCCATTAATTTTTCACGTAGCTGATTTCCACTCCAGGCAGTTTATCATCAAACTCCGCATAAGTACGCGATTGTACTCACTCGAAATGAAATAATAAAGTCGGGGTTTGACGTAAGCAGCATTGTACCAACCCAGTAAACTCGATCATGAAGTAGTGTAATAATGTAATCCGATGAAGGCATCACTGATGAATTTTAGATCATAATGTTAAATCGGAACAACAGTTGCTCTTTGTGGCTTGTCAAAATTGTTCTGCCTTTAGTTAGTGATGTACCAATAATCTATTACAACCGATGCAAGTCTCTAATCAATCATCAGTTGAATGTATCAATGCACTTAATTAATGTTCAAAATAGGTCTCTTGGAAAGGAATTTCAGGATTTTTATTCGAGTCATTTGGTGGAAGATTAAAGTCACTGTTACTATAAACACGGTTTTGGTTGCCATTCAATAACAGTAGTTTACATTGACGGATTTATCAAAAACTTCACCTCATCGGAATTAGCATGGGATTGTTCCTTAGGCTATCCGAAGGTCAAGGACACCATTACTAAACATACAAATTGATTTTAATCTCGACTTCTCTGAAACTGCAGGATGCATTTTCATGAAACTTTACAAGAATGTTGCCCATGATGTCTAGTTTATCCTAGCAAAAATTCATTTGAAATCCAACATTTCTGCCAAAGCTAAAAATAGATTATTAAAAAAAGAATTTATAGCGACCATATCTTGAAAATTTTAAGTGATAGAGATATGTGACTTTTTCTAAAATGATCAGCATGACAAGGTCCTTGTCGAAAATCGTTTTGATTTGATGTTAAACATTGCTATAGTGGCCATCTTTGTTTACATATAGTTATATAGTAAAGACTTGTAGCGACTACTCTGAAATTACTTGACGGATTTTCATGGAACTTTAAATGAATGTTGTTCTTGATGTCTAATTGATCTTAACAGAATTTCAGGTCGGCGGGATATTCAAGATGAGTGCCACGGCTTAAAAAGTATTTTGTAAATACAAGTTTGTAGGGACTACTTATTGAAAACTATGAGTGATATTGATATGTTTTGTGTTTCTAAAATGATCAGCATGACATGAGATTGATCCGTGTCGAAAGTTACTTTGATTCAACAATAAACATGGCCGCCAATGGCCATCTTTGTTTAGATAGAGTTACATAATAAAAACTTTGCAGCGACTACTCCTCTGAAACAACTTGACGGATGTTCATGAAACTTCAAAGGAATGCTGATCTAGCTATCAAAACCTATCAGTAGAGCTTCAAGGTTATTGTCCTGTTGCTGCTGAATACATTTACTTTCCCTTAAGGAATTTTAATAAAACTGCACCACAAAGTGCATATCATGGAAAGGAAGCTCGGGATTGTTATTTAGGTAGTTTGATTTTCAGTCAAGGTCATTGTTGCTATTGGAAATTGGTTTCCATTCAATAAATTTAGTTTCCAGTGACGGATGTAAATAACAAAAAAAATACCTATTATTATTCAGGTCATTTTCCAAAAGTTAAGGTCACAGTTACTACAAATACAATTTGGTTTCTGCTGAATAAATTCACCTTCCCTTAGGAATCTTAACGAAACTTCACTTAAATGAATCTCGGATTGTTATTTAGGAAATTTGATTTTAGAGCTAGATCACTACATGTGAAAAAGGAAGCTCAGTATTGTTATTCAGGGTGTTTTGTCAAAAAAACAAGCCTCAAGGTAATTTTTACTAAAATTAAAAACTAGATTCTATTTAATAAATTTGTAGTATGGTCACTGAAAATTCCCTTTGTAATAGCACAGGTGCTAATCGTGAATTGAAAATAACACCTGTCAGAATAAATAGTGTACTACAGCTACCAGTTATTGTAAGGCAGGGTGTGGCAGGGGGCTGAAATGGACATGCTACAAAACAAATATAGTATGGTTTTAATGAGTTTCATACAACTTCAAAAAAATATGCAGTCCATTGAAAGGAAGCACTGAATTGTTATTTAGGTCGGTTGGTCAACGTTCAAGGTTGCTGTTACTATAAATATAAAACCTTTTCCTCGCAATAACTTAACTTTCCCATGAGGGCTGTCATGCAATTTGGCAGGGTTGAGAAATATCCATTGTGCAGTTTTAAGATAGGTGATTACACCTATAGGGGACTTGTTATTTCCTAAATTTTGTTTTTACTGGAATTAATTCATATGCATAACTTGCAGCTTCATCTGGTCGATTCTAAGACCATTCTCTAAGAGTTAGGATCAGTGCCTAGAATGGATATAATTATGTAAATATATAGTTTATGTTGTGGTTTATTTTAAGTAAAATATGCTTAATCTAAATTAACTTGACTGATATTTTGTTTGTACGCTCTGTGTTGTTGGGAACATCTCTGTAGTTTAAGGAAGCATGATTTTCTTTCGTGAAAAGAGATCCAGGTTCGAGTCCTGGTGCGGATCCTGGCACACTTATTGATCTGTACAAACTTTGTTCTGGGATAACCACAACTTTAAAATACATACATGATACAATTGTCCGTTACACAATTATACTCGTCTTCAAACATCTTTCCATAATATCTGAAATCAGACAAAACCAAAAGAAAAATAGTATTCAACTATAATTCTTTTAATACAATTATTATATAGCTTTAATGTTTTATTTATATAGTACTCAGGTCGGCAACGAAATATTGTGTCACCTCCCCCATTTTGGAGATGTGTCCCTTGACTGATAATTAATTGGTCAAATTCTTGCTAATATGTCATGCTAAAAATGATAATGCACTGCCTTTTAAAGATGTCCGTACTCCCATGGTATAATACCTGTATTATAGTTTTTCTTGTATACACAAACTTTGCTCAGACTACATTCAGGCTTCCATTCATGAAACGAATCATTCTTGTTAGTTTTGAACAATTATAATGAAATTAAAATTAAATTGCATGATTTGTATAATGTGTTTTCTACACAAGTAAAATAACATGATCAATATACGTCTCTGTTAAATCCCATATTGTGTGTGTACCTAAATAATACCCTGTATAAACAGTTAATAATTTAGAGTTTAACTAAATAAATTGCTTAAAGGGCGTCTGTCGGGGTTTTCTTCACATATAGGAGCATAGAAATAATCGTGCTTTGAAAACAGATAGCGGATTGCAAAAGTAAGTATAAAAATCGAAAAGAAAATGCAGCTTTCACAGAACACAGTAAACCCCAAAACACGCAAACAGACTAACAAGAATGGCAATAGTAATAATAAAAGCATATGACGTCACAAACACAAAAAGGGTTGGCATTAGGGCTATCGCCTTGGAAAGGTCAGTGACAAAAAGGCCGCTTGGCGTTTAAACCAGGCTCTAGGGTGCACCAAACCGCACACTTAACCTACTGTCATCCAAATTAAACGGGAAAGTGTAAATAAAGAAATCCCCGCCATGAACTTTCTCTAACCAAAAAGGCAGCATTAATAGGCAATTTAAGTAAAACTCAAAGATGTTCGTGCGTATATCAATGCAAAAAACAAACAGCAGCCTAGAAAGCCACAAAGAAGGTATTCGATGACTTGGCAGACGCATGAGCAACAAGAGAAACAAACATTGAGGGAACGACAATACAAGACCGCAGACAAACATCAAACGTCATCGTCATTTTGGGATTTAGGTAGACGTCATCATAGAGTTCAAAGCCTGTCCGGTCATCGTACAATTAAAGAGGAAAGCATAGTGGCGAACTGTAAATGGGTCCACCAAGCATGCAGTACGTTGCAAAATGATAGGGTCATAACCTCTTTTGATAAACCTTTTATCAGGTTTAACAAAGATAGTATGAAAATGATCATGACCAAGAATCTTACAAAAGTTTGTAAATCGCATCACCATAGAAGTCAGGTTTCGAAAGTCCTTGTCGCAGAAGAGTTCTTAAATTACTTTTACATTTGGAAAGAAGATTAGGGTTACGATAAGAACATTTTGCAAAGGTTTTACGAAGTTTATGGTAACTGTATCCCTGATGGAGTAGCTTTTTAGTTAAACAAAGAGTGCGAATATTCAATTCCTCAACTCGAGTACAAGCTCTAGAGAAAACGAATAAGTTGAGACACATAGACCCCATAAGAAGTTGTTCGGGGAACTGGTGTGTGCCACTTTCAAATAGCAAGCTCAAATAATATTTCTGGAGTTATCACACCTATTCTTTGAAGTAATAAATGATAATACATACTCGTGAGTGTAAGTGTTCTCAAATTATAACAGACGGACATACAACTGTACTCATACTGTGGGCAAGTTATGAGATGTTTGTTCATATTTGTTATATCATGATACCACAGAAACTTTAATGGACAGATGTTAGTAATCTAACACATGCAACTGACGTTATTAAAAACACGGTAATGGCGATCGACTTAAGCAAGGTGGTCTCTAAAAATGCTTAAAGCAGTAGTACGTGTTTTCCGTTGAGCAAGATTTGTATTCGGCTGTCACATTTACTGTCTGCGATAATCAGTACTTCCTTTACACACTGAGTTAATACCGCTTATCTCCCTTAAGCAATGAAAGCTACGGACCAATGAAATCAATTAAAAAAAGGTGCTCAAGATGTTGCGAACGAATTGTGTAATGATGTATGATTGGTCGATACGAAATAAGGAGTACATTCACAATAACCAGAACAGCAGGTTGTTCAATGTCAAAAGGCCAGTCGCATACGCTTACTGTATCACATGAATTATGTTAACACAGTTTACCGCAACGATCAGTTAACATTTTAGCTTGCAAATGCATCACATATGGGAGATGTCGGTTATTTCCAGCGGCAGTCGTCCCTCTTATATGTTCATCGATGTCTTTCCTTTTTTCATTTGTTTTTTCTGAAATAAAATAGAATAGATGGGCATGATGTTTGTTCTTATTCTTTATTTTACACGATCTGGGTGTAATGTTTATCTGGACATTTCTGAACCGGTTTATTTTCTATACGCATTCATAGACGAAATTCTAAATTAACGTTAGGGAATCTTAAGCATAATCAATTCAGTCGATATGCCATTGATGTCAGATTTGTTTTTATTGTATGACTCAATTGACCATTTCAGCAATGTAAAATGATATGCAATTCCAAGATCATCTGGCTTGTCGGTATCGCATCAGCAAAGGTCTAAACACAACATGAATATTCAATGTAACAGTTTTTATGCCACTTAATTCAGATTGAATGACTGAAATCCAAAAATCTCAAAAGCGAGCTGTGTCGGTATACAATGAGTATAATGAATCATATAAAACTAAATTACTAGCATAAAATGAATGCGTTTGTATTCCTTCCGATATTGGGACACATTGCACTGTTGAATTATGTATCTGGCAATACAATTTAGTTTATTGCCTGGTGTATTAAATGCAAGTAGTATTGTAAAGCTGCTGCAGAGTTTATGTTTAGTAAGTATATGTTCAACTTTTGAAACTGATACACTATATTTAACAACATTCTTCGTTTTGAAAAAATTATAAAATTTGAACATAACTATTATTTGAACATATTTGCGTTTTACAGAAACAATGCTAAACATGGAACTTGATGAGACTGCCCTGTATCACGTAAACAGACTTAACATAACTATTATTAGGACGCATTCGAGAGTTAAAGAAACCATGTTAAACATGGCACTTTATGAGACTTTATGAGACTGCTCTATACCTCGTAAAAAGGCACACTACGACACGGACTAAAATTAAGATTTATAATTGTCTAAACATTTAACAAGAAAGTAACGGTTAAAGTGTACTTATGATGGCGTCTACCAAAATGCGCATAGGACGGTAGCCTTTTGATGTTTGTCGTAACTATTGTCTTGTACTGTTCTCTTGTTTATTTGACATCTGCCAAGTCATTACGTTCTTTCTGAATATATTTCTATGTTGTTTCTAAATTATTTATATATGACCACTAATATGTGATATGAATACTGCATCGTTTGTTAGAGAATATAACCTTGCGGGGATATCTTTATTTACACTGTTCCATTTCATTGGGATGACGACATGGTAAGAGTGAGATCTGGTGCATCAGAGAGCTTGCTTTTTTAATTTTGCATTTTGTATGATACTTGAAACATGCAGGCTTCATTACCACTGCTCCAAACTGAATTTCGTTTTGTTTATTTCGCTCATTGCTTAGGGCAAAGAATTTTGTTTGAAACTGGGACAATACGCTGCTGGCAATGACATGGTATGATGATACCTCATTGAACGACGTTCACAATAAGGTTTCCATGTTCACCGTTATATGATAACATGTTCGTGATAGATCAACAGTTTGTACTATTGACCTTTAAATACTGATTTCTGCTCAACCCAGGACTAGAGGTCGTGAACGGTAGCTAGCATGTTTCATTACCGTTCATGAACAGTCTCAATCAAACCGAGACTTACTACTTTTTTATAATTATCGATTTCTTCTATTTCCAAATCCACTTTGATACTCTGTGTACGTTAAAATTGTACATTCGTACAACAAATGGCATGTTGCATTATTGAATAAAGAGCATTCGGTAATTGAACAGAATTCTGATCCATATTTCCGCTATCAATTCTGCTTCATTTAAATAAATGTCTGTATTTATACACATCGACGGGCATATCTGTCATAATGCCTTTCCCCGTTTGACATTCTTAAAGTAACAAACGGTATTTTTGAGGTTCGTTTTACATGCAGGCATGCATCACAACGCAACACTCGTCTCAAAAGTTTCTTATTTTGTTCCACCTAAATCCGCTATTCAGTTTAAATATGTTTGGTTTGTTTTCTTAATCTTTCGGCGAAACGCACGCCGCTAGTTTTAAATAAAGCATTACAACGACTTAGTATGTTATGTAATTAACATCGAATTAAACCATTTCTCCTGAAGTTTAATTTCTTCTGTAAAAATGGAAGATGGTTATGACGAACGCACTAGTGCGTTAAATGTGATTCAGAACTAATCAAAGAGAGTATATGCTGACTGAAGTTATATCCTTTTAAGGCAAACGAATATTTCGAATTTGAATAAATTGATCGTTAACGGTTCTCTCCATCAACATTAATCTATTCTATTTGCAGCACCATTGATCATCCGTGTTTATGTATTCCATGTAGTGTCTTAATGTTATTTGCGAACATTGTCATTTAGTTTACACCCATACTCGTTATTGCCGTTTAAAGTATTTTCACAAACATGTTTCATTATATAACTGAAAATTATCTCATGAGATATGGCACTCTTCAACATAGCACGAACTGCGCACTAACTCATCACCATTAAAATGAAACCATTAAACTGGCTATAGATTTGTTAAAGACATTATCTGTCACAATTTTAAGTTATGACTGTAAAGAGAAATATTTGAAAATATCTAATTAAGCTTAATCCAATAAAAATGAAATAAACAGCATGTTTCAAGACAGCGTGATAAATTACTAACTGCTTCGATAAATATTTGGGGGAAAATGGCATGTATTATCTCACATGTCTTCAAGATTCATAAGTCAGTATGCGTTTCATATTGGACAACGACCGCGGGTTAAAACATCGATTTAAATTACAGTTAATTGACATAACGATTCCATACCTTTCGTTTATTTTTGTATTAGTAATAGTTTGAGTTTTCTTTTTCAATTACACATTAATACCAACACTCCACTTCCATTAATGTTTGGAAAGTCCAATTTTCTTGCATTCATCGTACATATGTGTACTGCGATTATCCTTCAGCTAAGGTAGTAATATCTGTTTGCATTTTGTATTGTATATGCAACAACGTTAATAGTACTATGATTGTCGCAGTTTTCCGTCATACATGCAAGTTAATTTAAATGACTTAACCTCAAAAATATATTCGTTTCCAGAGTGTATAGTCTAGGTCTGCATACACCCAATAAGGCGGCACTATTATTTTGTTGAATTTACACTCTCGATCATTGTTCAGTAGTTTAGTGTGTGCGTGTCGTGACTTTCCGGAAGGAAGTGACATACACTTAAGAGTACTAAGTGGTGATAACCAACCTAATTGTATCGAGCCATAGTGGAAAAAAAAGAAGGCAAATATTCAATTTAACGTCAAATGCTTGCAGTCGACATCTACTTTGAACAGTAAGTGCGTCAAAATGCATCAAGTAATATGCACATTATAAAGATAAAATAACTAATCAAACGCAAAGCGATTAACACTATTTATCCTTGCATACACTTGTATTTAAAAGATTAATTATTTTCGTATTGATGACTGCATCATTTCCCGCTCGTACCATTCAAAAGGAGGGATGTATTTATAGATTACTAAACGAATTATACTACGAATATTGAGGTCTTCCATCCAATCATGTCTTGCAGGGTACTTGTCGTATACATAGCAGATCTTGGTCTGTCTTGTTATAGTCTAGATCATCTCCGATGCTTGCTTGTTTTCAAGGCAAATTACTAGAACAGTTCTTCTAAAAAATGTTTGAAGACTGCCGATATTCTGGTTTCTTTTCTGATTTGTTGATATAGATGCGTCTTGTATCGAACATATGCTTAACGGCAGAAAGACACTAAATATATAAATAAAGACGTAAACTTCATTAGTATATCTTCGAACTAAATGTGGACGGTCAAATATACTATAATTAACAATAATAAATACAAAAACGTGTTTCTGGATTCCTGTTTTCTGCACAAAGAGTCAAGACGTTTGTATTTACAATCAAGCGTTGAAGATGATCAAAACTTGTACTGTTAATCCGGCTTTTACTCCTAACCTTATCTGGTAATTTTCTCTTGACACGTCATTTTATCGCCTATAATGGCTGCAGTTTTTGTTTCCAACTGAGGATTCCATGATGTAACCATATATTTGTGTGGATCTCAATCGGTTAAGACTAAAGTGCGGTGTACAGGCACACTAGCCGAAGCTCTGGGTGGTGCCTTTATCAACCGGTACCCCTTATGTCAATCGCTGTATGTCTCTGATGCCTAACACTTTACGTATAAGTACACATTGTAGCATGTTTGGTAACATTTCCTTTGATGAATGCACATCATGAACTCGTTTAATTTAGGGTAATTAAAGGGACGTGGCTATACCGTATTATCTACCGTATATAGTTAGTTAGAGTACGTTCAGTCTGACGTCACAGTGTTACTAAGTACGCCATGCTACAAAAAATAGAGTCTGTCGCAGATCATTGGTTATTTAAACACCTTTATTGGCTATGCCCATCTCGGTGTTAAAAAACAACTCGATGATACCAGACTCTATTTATTAATTGTATATATCTTAAACAGGAACATGATATCAATATGTGCATTGCATGTAATCCTTATTTATATAATAGAGTATTGAATATAGCATGTTTTAATAAAATGTAATGTTTGCATCATATTTAACTTGCAGATAAAATAACGTACATAGTATAACGATACATATGCCTTATTATCTCACCTTTAAATTAACGGTTCTATCCTTTAATTATATCCCGTGATACTGCGGCGAGGCCCAGTCAGTATACTAGTATGTGCATAGAATGATGATGTATAGTTAAATTGTTCAATATACCAATGTACAATGAACATATTTTAAACAAATACATAACAGAAAATATAGCATTTACGGAACACAGTCAACTAACAACTTGCATGCAAAACAAACAAATCATACAAAGGTCAATGACTGTGACGTCACACATACAGAAGGGTTGACAAATGAATATTGCATTTCAACTGGCAGTGACAATAATAACATCTTGGGGTTGAATCATGTTCTAGGGGATCGAAATCTCACTTACCCTAGTGTCATGCAAGTTATTCGAAACAATGTCAATTAAGAAAACGATAAAAAGATTACCATTGGTTTTGACCTACCTAATACCAAATATAAAAAGGTAGCATTTAAGGACCGTCAGAAAACACACACTCATAGAACAAACAAAATATAAAATGGTAGAAAATAGGGCTACCGCCTTGGAAGGGTCAGTGACAAAAAATGTCGCTGGGGAGTTTAAACCAGGTTCTACGGTGCACCAAACATCACTCTTACCCTATTGACATCTCATTAGAATGTGACAGTTTAAATAAAGATATCACGGCAGGTTATATCATCTAACCTATGAATGCCACACAATCCTTGTGGGGTGGAAAGATAAGTATAACATAACTTTTAGGTTAAGCATTTACATGTATGTTTCGTACAACTAAATCTAGACAGATATATGTCTCGCAATGATTAATTATATTTAACACTGAAGAACAAACTACTTCTTGTTAAGGCGTAAGAATTACCTTAACTTTGGTTTTAAGACAATAACTGTGTAGTGAGACCTTATACTATACTCAGCTAAAAAAAAAATATCCACTCAGTTTTCCTGCAAAATCTAAGACAGTAAGAAAGAACTATCACTTATAGCCTGAATTTCTTTTGATAACATCTGTGTTTGATGCTCTCGCAAAATTTCATCGAAATATACCGAATAATAAAAATATAAATCACAGTTTAAAAACATAGGTGAGAAAACGAAATTAATATAACTTAAAAAATGTATTAAAGCTAACGACAATAGCTCAGATTCAGCAGTCTAAATCGATTCAAATACACAGAAAAATATTCAAAATCTCGATAATGTCTCATGTGTCCACCGTTACACCGAAAACAGGCAAAATCGCGACGTCGCGTGCTTCTGAATTAACGACTGACGAATTCTAGATTTAATGCGTTCCATTCGCGGACAAGTGCTGCTGCTCGATGCTACGTCAGTCGTTACGTCAGAAGCATGCGCTGTGGCATTTGTGAGTGTATTCGGTGTAACGATGTACACATATCTACAGTCTACTCTCAGTAACTCAAACTCGCTTATTTCGAATTTCCGCTTAAGTCGATTTATTCGATAATTCGAACTATTTTTCTGGTCCCAAACACGAATCTATACATTAATTTACTTTCGCTAATTCGAAGTTCAATTAAAGTGCCAAATGCAAGTTTGATCAAACATAAGCCGGCGTCGAAGTTGATTGTGAAGCAAACAAAAGGTGATAATTGCTGAGATAATTTGACCTGTAACAAATAAATCATGGTGACATGTTTGTTAATTTATTTTCTTGTGTTGTCTCTGATTTTTCATGATAAATTAAGGCTTGTTAACGAGGAAGTTTGTTTACGCTTATTGAAAACAATGGCCATCGCGTGGGTTAAAACAATTATAATAATTATACTAATTTGACATGGACGAAACGTATAACTAATTAATTAATGAGTGGCAGTTGTCAATGTTCCGAAAGAACATATACTTATAGACCTGAATATTGTAAATTGTTTCGTTTAAATATGATTTCTTATAATCGATATACTGTCTGTGTAAATCTAAACGTCTATACATTTGTGACAATATTGAAAACATTGTTTCATTGTATAGTTATATGCCTTTCTCTGTTTTTAATAAATCAAGAAATCATAAATATTTTGCTGATTTATTTCATTACCAAAACGTTTTCTTATACTGCGTTAACATGAAATGCCCGAATATACAAACTGACAAAACGAAAGTAGAATGCTGCAATACAGGTCATACAGTGAGTGTGTCTCAAATTTGAGCGTGATAATAACAGTAAGTAATTAATGTAATTGCGTCTTCATGCAATATTTCGTATGTGTCATGCTCGGCCGTTTCCAAAGATCCATTATCATACTTTTTTTTCCTATTGGATGGGAATTATAACTGTAAAGAAACAATTCATAAACATATATGAAGAAAGAAATGATGTATTTCATTAAAATCGGCAAATATCGGCAATATATACACGTATATGCAACAGGTGGGTGGGGCAATAAAAAAACAAGTATGCCATAATCGTTTAATTCAAACTTCGGATAACTCGAACTTTTTTTCCGGTCCCTTGAAATTCGAGATACTGAGTGTGGACTGTAAAATAATTAATATGAAACGAACACACGTGTAAGATTCCTTTATCATGGACATCATTTGTTCCATTTAGTAAATACAATAGTGAGTAACTTGGGATATTTCAATTTAACAATTAACATACGGTGGCATACATAGTATTATTAGGTAATCATACTGTCTGACATAATCAGCTTTAAACGGGTTGATATGTTTCGCAAACTACATGGTCGTTGACAAGAAAGAATAAAGAAAACCTTTAGTCAATTTTAAATTAATATATTAACTTATGTTACGGTAACAGCTTGGCCAATGTCAATTTAACTAAAGGATCTTGTCCAAGTATATACATAAAATCGAACATGAAAAGTTACATTTAAAGACGACAGTCAACCACAAACACACACAGCAAATAACAGCGTTAAAGATGAATAAAAGACAAAATAAAATATCACAAATGCAAAAGTGTTGACAATAGGGCTTTCGCCTTGGAATGGTCAGTGGCTGCTTGGGGGTTTAAATCATGTTCTAGGGCACACAAACCTCACTCTTAACCTAGTGTCACCCAAATGAACGGGACAGTGTACATAAAGCTATCCAAGACAGGTTAAGCAACTCACGAGAATTTGTTCAGAAATGGGCGGGTTTTCATCCTTTTCTAAGATATATAATTTAGTAATTTGTTTTAAAAAATGCATAAGTTTGCCCTATAATACAATTATGTTCATGTGTAGATAATACCTTATATTTACTTGCTGGCTTCGTTATCAAATAAAAACGGATATGCCGTATTTCACGGAACACAAATGTATATCTATCTATATATGCAATAAGGCCCGCTTTGATTCGAATGTTAGTTCCTGCACCACCACAAACATCTCCAAACGTTTAACTTCTTGTCTTACTGCCGTTAAGTTCACGTTAAACAATATTGTGATAAAACTTATGAAAACTCTGGGATTAATTTGATTTGGTCTTTAAGCATTTCAGGAGACGTTCTTGATAAAATTTGCAATAAATGGCAAGTTTCATCTATTAGCATTTACGACTTCTCTACACTATATACCTCACCAATATCACCTTATCAAAGACAAGATAATTGCTCTTGTTCAAAAAACATTCGCTAAACAAAATACTACATTTTCGGCTGCTATAATATTAAAAAGTGTTTTTACTAACTCAGTTTAGACAATTATAATATGTGGACTTGCCAAGAAGCTTGTGAAGCACTCATCTTCCTATTAGATAATATTTTCGTCAGGTATTGAACGACCGTTTATATACAAATTGTTGGTATCGGGTACGAACTGTGCCCCCGTTGTAGCAGATTTGTTTTTATATTGCCATGAAAGAGATTTCATGTTGAGTCTTTTACCAGATACACAGATACCCAGGAAGATCTTATTCAGGCTTCGAAATTAGATCATTTATTTTCAACTATGGTTGATTAATATACCCTAAAGAACTTCAACTTAATAAAGCTAATATTTCTGATACTAACTCTTCTTTTCTTGATTTACATCTCTCCATTGAAAATGGTGAAATAATTAGCAAAATATATGACAAGAGAGATGATTTTAATTTTGATATTGTTAATTATTTCCATTTAGATTGGGTTGTTACCCGAGCAACTTCTTCTGGGGTCTATGTGTCTCAACTTATTCGGTTTTCTAGAGCTTGTACTCGAGTTGAGGACTTTAATATTCGTAACATTTGTATAATGTGCCACTTGTAAAAACCCATAGCCTGAGTAAATATGTTACAAATAACATTCGGTGGTGCGTGCATAATTTGTTTATCCTTGCTTGTATACTTGTTTAAAATAAATGACAGAGCCTCGTTATCTGTAAAGAAACATACCGATGTATTGCTCATTTATTTACCCCATATTTGAACCGTCAGAAAAAATGGGTAAATTTCCTGCATTGTAATATTTGAGTTAGTCCATTGTTCGTTCCAGACACCGGCAAACCAGTGCGAGCAAAACATATTTCCACTGGCGTCTGTAAACAAGTTTAAATCGGGCGTAGACAGAATGTCTGAAAGGAACATAGATTTTCCATTGTACGATGCTAAAAATTGTTTCCAAATCAAAAGGTCTTGCTTGACACCGTTCGTTAGACGGACGAGAACATATGGCTTTTTGACGTTAAACGTGAGATTTATTAATGACCGCAGTAATGTCCTTCCTGACAGTATTACGTTATCGCAAAAATGTAATGTTCCAATTATTGATTGAAGATCCCTAAGTGTGATTTTTTCTATCGACAGATGCCGATCAATTAAGCGTCAGCCAAGAACTAATTTGTCCAGAGGGAGCCTTACTTCCATTTGCACCGAATACAGTTCGTAAACCACGAAAGTTATGACGTTACGTGATATACCATTATTTTCCTCTGCCATTTGCAGCCCAATATCGGCGCAAAATTCTAAATATGTATGCAGGTAAATATGACCCGTTGACCGTGTGTCTGAAATTAATAAATAGTCATCCAACATTTGAACTTCAAGAATATTTACCTTCTATTTTGAGAGCACGGATAAACGTTTCAGATATCTGATAAGATGACGCGCACCCCATTTGCATACAGCGGTCGTAATAAAATTGATTTCTCCATTGAAAAAACAAATATGGTATTGTTCTGGCTTGACCGGAATAACACGGAATGCTGATTTGATGTCAAATTTAGACATGATGAAACATCCTGTACCAATTCGCTTAATTGCCTCGATAGCATCGCAAATACTTGCGTAGTGTATAACTTTGAGTTCTTGATCAATGCCATCGTTTATTGAATTACCGTGTAGATAAATGATGTATTAGCCTGTATTTGCCAGGGTTGTTTCGCTTTTTTCGACTAAACCTATCGGTGATAATTGAAAATCTGGAAAGGGCGGATTAATGAATGGGCCTACGATCTGACCGTTTTTATTTCATGATCGTTGTGTTTGTCAATACTTTCGGGGTTTTGATACACCGATTTTAAATGTGTGTGGGTACATTATGAGGGATTCCCGTTAAAGCCCATGTCAAAACCATTTTTGAAACCGTTTAGTAGAAACTGATTATGTAGTATCCTTGCAGCCAGAATTCTAGACTGCCGGCATTAATTTGAATTCGGAGTTTCATTGCGAGCGGAGAGTGGGCCTTGGCCGGGATATGGACTTCTTTTCGAGGGACGTGCGGCGGTTTTGTTTCCGTTGAACAGGTCGTTTCTATACTGCACTGAGGGTTGTGGGTTTTGAAAACGACTTTTGATACGAAATGAATTGTTCATGGGACAGTTGCAGTTAACCACTGGATGCTGACCTTCGCAGTTAAAACATGCATGTTGAAACGAACATAGGTTCCCTTTGTTGCACTCATGCCTCTGTGATAGGGATAGCAGACAGCAGCTGGCATTTGCTGTCGGGTTGCCCTGGAATATGATAAAGCGGCATGTGTTTCATGCAGGATCGCTTTGACATACAGCTCTAGGTCAGTGCTTCCTCAATGCGACTTGCTGCCGAAATGATTCGTCGTAAAAACACCAATCCTTGATTTGTACAGCCAATATGTTTACTGTTTGGAAACGAATCGCCATCTTAGCAACAAGATGAGGTTTTCTTTTGTGCAGTAAATAGCTACATATGTGTTCCAGGCCTTACGCCATTGGTCGATATGCAAGGTACGCTTTGGCTTGTTTTGCGATACGCAAACGAGTTGTTGTGAATGGCTTTCATTGTAAATTTTAAATGCCTACGTTTCTTCATTGCCGTACTTGTCAAAGAATAGTGTACGTAGACCTACAAACTCATTAGCCCATATATTTGATTTTATCTTTTCTGATATCATGGCGTCAACCGGCATTGATAAGCTTGTAAACGATTTGTGTGCATTATACTCACCTGTTATTTTGCCGACTAATGAATTAACATTGCCTTTTCTACTATTTCGGACAGTGAGGCTGTCACTCTTTGAGTGACATTTTTTGTTATTTCCCTTATTAACTTAGCAGATAAAACTGATACTTCCCATGATTTGGTTTTCTTTGTTGACCGTGTCACCGTCGGGCTGTCCTTGCTGTTCTTTTTCTTTGGGGCCATTCTCTAAAATAGTGAATACAGCGAGGGACACCATGTTTATGAGTATTATTATATCTCTGTGTCGTGCACGTGCTGCAATCGGCACTTAGTGCATATGTGATTCAAACGGTGTAAGAGTAATTAAGTACATTAACGCCGATCTGTAATGAGGCACTTGACTCCTCTATGTATGAGAGGGCACTAAAATACCACTCTATAATAAGGCACTTAACTCCTCTATGTATGAGAGGGCACTAAAATACCGCTCTATAATAAGGCACTTAACGCCCCTATGTATGAGAGGGGCACTAAAACAACACCGTTGTAAGGCACTTGACGCCTCTGTGTATGAGAGGGCACTAAACGCCGCTATGTAATAAGGCACTCGACTCCTCTATGTATGAGACGGAACTAAACACTGTTCTGTAAAAGGCACTTGACACCTCTGTATATGAGAGGGAACTAAACACTGCTATGTAATAAGGCACTTGACGCCTCTATGTATTTGAGGGAACTAAACAATGCTCTATAATAAGGCACTTGTTGCCTCTATATGTGAAAGGGAACTAAACACTGCTCTGTAATAAGGCGCATGACGCCTCTAGGTACGACAGGGTGTTAACGATCACATGTGTTCGAGGACACTAGACAACGCTCTTTTCTAAGGCGCATGAGTGAGAGTGTACCAGATATTTGTTAATTGTAAAGAGGTGATCTTAAAAAGTATTTAATTACGTTTCCTTTCTTCGAGAGGAACACAATAGAGGTCTTCTGTATTTTCTAAAGAACACTATATTATTGAAAGTATATGATATGCAGTATGCTGGTACATTTCTGTAGGGCCCCTCTGAGACTCTTATAGAGCTAGTATTGCCCTTTATTGGTAAGGTGTACCCCATCAGAAATTATTTCTTTCTATGGGAAAAGGGAATTTGTTGTTATGAGACCAAAATCTAGCGTAATTGTACGCAAGTTCCCGTCTCAAAATTCGTTTACGTTTACGTTCGGGCCTTGTGATTGTACATTTTCCAGTTTCTGTGTCCCTCGAATCTTGACAATAGCTGACAAACTACAATTGACCCTACACCATATCTATGATGGAGAAATGACACAAAGCTCACTAATACAGCCGCGGTTTGTTCGGGCGATGTGTCGAAACGTGATGGTCTTACATCGTTGTCGCCGAGCATAAGAACGACAGAATCGGGCCTACACTGTCGCACTTTGCCGATAATTTGCCTAACTGAGGACAAAGTCATGCCACCTTTCGCATAAAAGCTTACATTCTAGCATTGTTCTAATTTGAAATCCTGTCTCAACCGGGTATCTATGCCATCCTCCATGTAAACTTCGAGACGCCTGGGGATTGAATGTCCAAATATCATGGCGTTCAATGGCATTTTTACAATATGATAATATTTTTGTATTTGTATAATAATATAGTGTTCACTTGCCTGATAATGACTATTCCGCAATCCTAGAATATCCTTTTATAATTTTAGAATGTGCCATTCCGAACTAGCGGTTGTAAAAACCCAGAGCCTGAGTAAATATGTTACAAATAACATTCGGTGGTGCGCGCACATCAGTGATGGGGGCTGCCCCCGCTGCTATCATTCGTGTTGGTATAAACACGGAAGCGCGTAATTGGAGGGGGGGGGGGGGGCTGGTCGTACGTACGGAGAATAAACGGTTTGCATAAATCTCCAATATATTCGCAATTAGATCATTTCTTTTCTATTATGATTTATAATATATACCCTAAAGAACTTCAACTAAACAAAGCTAATATTTCTGATACTAACGCTTCTTATCTTGATTTACATCTCTCCATTGAAAAGGTGACACAATTAGCAAAATATATGACAAGAGAGATGATTTTAATTTTGA
This sequence comes from Cyrtodaria siliqua, assembly GCA_037043455.1. NCBI lineage: Eukaryota > Metazoa > Mollusca > Bivalvia > Adapedonta > Hiatellidae > Cyrtodaria > Cyrtodaria siliqua. Next base: position 171,231 of record JAWPHD010002503.1, on the reverse strand, counting down.
TATTGTTAATTATTCCCACTTAGATGGAGATGTTCCCCGAGCAACTTCTTCTGGGGTCTATGTGTCTCAAATTATTCGGTTTTCTAGAGCTTGTACTCGAGTTGAGGATGTTAATTTTCGTAATATTTATACAACTGAAAAGCTACTCCATCAGGTTTACGGTTACCATACACTCAGTAAAGCTTTTGCGACATTTTATTATCGTAACCCTGATCTTCTCTCTAAATATAAAAGTAATTTAAGAACTCTTCTGCGACAAGGACTATCAAAACCTGACTTCTATGGTCACGTGATTTACAAACTTCGTAAGATCCTTGGTCATGATCACTTTCATACTATCTTTGTTAAACTTGTTAACATGTTTATAAAAGAGGCTATGACCCTATCATTTTTAACGCACTGCATGCTTGGTGGTGGACCCATTTACAATTCGCCACTATGCTTTCCTCTTTGATTGTGCGATGACCGGTCAGGCTGTGGACCCTGTTTCTCTGGATTCTGCCAAATCATTGAGTACCTTCTTTGTGGCTTTCTATGCTATTGTTTGTTTTGTATTTATATATACACGAGCATCTTTGTGTGTTACTTGTATTTCATATTAATGCTGCCTTGTTGGTTAGAGAATAGTTCATGGTGGGGATTTCTTTCTGTACACGGTCCTGTTTTATTTGCGTTGACATTAAGGTAAGTGTGAGGTTTGGTGCACCCTCGTTTAAACCGCCAACGGGTCTTTTTTTTCACTGACCGTTCCAAGGCGGTAGCCCTATTGTCAACCCTTTTGTGTTTGTGATGTCTTGTTTTGACTTTTATTCATCTTTAACTGTGTTCTTTGTTTCTATGTGTGTTTGTGGTTGACTGTCGTCCTTGAATGCTGCTTTTCCTGTTCGATTGTTATATCTATATTATATTATGATCGGTATAGCATTAATATACCAAGGTGCGTATATCTTTTATATTTCACAAGTTACTATATTAAATTTAAAATAAATGTATTCACATCCGATATCAAGCAGTCCCTTTTACGTTAGCGAAAATAATAACACACAACAGATGTTTGTTTCGAATTGTTCTTCGAAATGTGTCCTGTTTAGGGCCAAGTCATACGGCCAGCCGTATTATGGCTGTTATAAAATGCTCAAAAATCATTTCTTGATTGTAATACAAGCAATATAACATACGACTCATCATTTTAAGCTTAACATGCATTGGTTATTCACGATTGGTGTATTTTCTCGGCATTAAACATGGCAGAGAAGGATAATCATGATTTCTTTCGTATGGAAAAGGCGATTTAGTGAATAGTTTATGATATATAACGATGGTCAATGAAAATGCACCATTAACTTCGTATGTTGATGCTATTTGATTATTTGCAAATCAATTGGAATACAACTGGTATATCAATATTTTCTACTTTTAAGTATTGAATCTTGATACCAAACTTGTCTCGCATGTTTATTGGTAAGCGTTTATGACAAGCAGTTACGCAGACCTCTAATGCCAAGAATTTTTGGAGAAAATTATTCCTGTGTGCGACGAAACTGAAGAAAACCGGAAATGCACGTGCATTTCATAACACCAGTGTGACATGCACTAAATCCAGATAGGCAAGCGAAAACTGTTAAATGTCGATTCCTTATATGGATTATATAAAAAATCGTCCAAAATACCTCGAATTCAAACTGTTAAAAGTTTCTTTGTGCGTTTTCATTGACCGTGAGTATATTTTGCTGCACCGGTCGTAGTTATGCAGCTACAAACGGTCTAGTAATTTCTCAAAATGTCATCTTGATGTAATAAGAGAATCGTTCGGGACTAGTTGTTGTTGTTTTTGGCATCTAATAGCATATTAATTAAGTACCTCTGAAAGCCCATTATTGCCTTATCTGCAATATAATGTCTCAGATTATTGCCTTATCTGCAATATAATGTCTCAGATTATTGCCTTATCTGCAATATAATGTCTCAGATTATTGCCTTATCTGCAATATAATGTCTCAGATTATTGCCTTATCTGCAATATAATGTCTCAGATTATTGCCTTATCTGCAATATAATGTCTCAGATTATTGCCTTATCTGCAATATAATGTCTCAGATAATTGCCTTATCTGCAATATAATGTCTCAGATTATTGTCTTATCTGTAATATAATGTCTCAGATTATTGCCTTATCTGCAATATAATGTCTCAGATTATTGCCTTATCTGCAATATAATGCAATATAATGTCTCAGATTATTGTCTTATCTGCAATATAATGTCTCAGATTATTGCCTTATCTGCAATATAATGTCTCAGCTTATTGTCTTATCTGCAATATATTGTCTCAGATTATTGCCTTATCTGCAATATAATGTCTCGGATATCTAGCCGAAAGTTTCAGACATCTAGGTTATTTGGTTCCGTAACATTTTTGTTGTTTTCGGTTATGTTTTAGTCGTATAAGAAACAGCATTATGTAAGCTGCTTTGTTTCGGAACAATAGTTTAGAATTGATAGGCCTTTCCGTATGCCTGTATGGAAAATGTTTTACTCATATCACGACGGCGTCTACATGTATCAGTGAGCTCTGTACTTGACTGCATTATACTGCCACACTGGAATACTCACTTCATAAACATAATAGACACATTATATAATAGCAAACGCTGGCACATTATAATGACACCTGGCCGACCAGTTCTTAAACTACGCTATATATGCTGAACGCCAAGCAAGGGAGCTGTTAGTACAAGGTTGCTTAAGCATTAATATATAAACGAAGCTAAACATATGTAATATAGACTGATTTACGTTTAATTGCCTACACACGTCTTATTGTTTGGGACGCTTGCTTGAGCTAAATATTTTTGAACTTTTCACACAAAATTCAACTTTAAACTGAATAATTTGTATATTCAGTCAAACTGACATTTTAGTGATAAATACAAATACCTTGCTTTTCAAAATCGGTTGCGAAATAAAACATTCACGTGCGGAAGTTGTTTTTGATAGGGCATTTTCAATGCAAATTTCTGCTGCATCACAAATTAGAAAAAAATAGCTTTTTAGAATTTGTATACAAAAATGATTTTAATATGGTGGACAAATGTAAATGAAGACATCAATACAATTGACACATAATTATTTTTTTGTACACATTTAAATCATTGTTTTCAAATGAAAATCCATTAATTATAAAACATTTAGCCTTGTTTATATTTCATACTTTTCACAAAAGAACATTTTTTTTAGAGACTTTGTAAATATATAGACTTTTTCGCGTTGATTGCCTAAAATATTGGTAGTTTTGTACATTAATTCCGTGTATATATGTTGGGTGCACCAGTTACATATTTGTTTGTTTGTATATAAAATGCATTGTGTTATGGGCCGGAGGCCAAAATCGCAATAAAGAAATTGAAACATACTGAAAGTTGTATAGCAAACTATTGAGGCTAACTTAAGTTATTTGAGATTTCTTATTTTTCGGCTGTTCCAACAACACGGAGTTTACATGGTAAAAGCCCTCAAAAAATCGTTTTGGCTGTAAAATGTTTATTTAAAAACAGATTTTTAAAACATAAGGTATTATAATTTACCGCTGAAAGTAACAATTCTAATGATGTATAATTTATGTACGTACTTTTTAAATTACTTATGTTATTGCTAGGAAACGTTTGGCTTAAAAAAGCGCCCCAAACAATGGTATTTGACACTTGAATTGTATATTTTGTTAAATCCAAATCAATTAAATTGAAAGTGCATAGTTATAAACCCAATATAGATGTTCCTTTGAGCTACTGCTCAAAGATACAAATAACATTTTATAAAACACAACAAATATACAGGCTGAAACGTTTCTTTATAACCTAAGTAATAAGTGTTAGTTTGTTTGAATGGAGTTTTAATAACTACTGAAACTTAAAATATATATTATTAGGATCATACTGCCTTTGTAAAGGCTTCAAACAATAATCTATCAAAGGTGCTATCAAACTATTAAACTAAGGAGCCTACATTTGATGGAGTATGTCCTTCACTATCAGTTACATGTAGCAACAAACAGGACGCTACTATACTAATTTGCATTACTACAACCACCACCTTCACCACCACCACCATCGCCTCCACTACTACTACTACTTATTCAACTACTAAAACCACCACCACCACTACTACTACTACTACTACTACTACTACTACTACTACTACCGTAACTACTGCTACTACTATTACTACTACTACTACTACTACTTATACTACTACTACTACTACTACTACTACTACTACTACTACTTCTTCTACTACTACTAATACTACTACTATTACTACTACTACTATTAATAATGATACTACTACTACTACTACTACTACTTCTACTACTACGAATAATAATAATGCTACTACTACTACTACTACTACTACTATTACTACTATAAATAGTAATGATAATGATAATAATAAAAATAATAATAATAATAATAATAACAATATTAATAATAATAATAATAATAATAATAAAAATAATAATAATAATAATAAAAAATATTAATTATAATACATGAACGAATGCGACAGAGCTAAACAAACAAAACTACCCACGTTTTCAAACAGGTCAATTCCCTTTAACCCTGTATCCACAAACAAACATACTAATTAGTTAGGTTACTCAGATTAGTACTATTTATATTTTTCAGTATTCAGTTAGTAAGTAAGTAAAGTGTTTATTATAGTGGCATGCGTACAAATATCAACATAATATTCAAATATACAAGATGGATATCACACCCTGTCACCTGATAGTGTACACATTTTTTATAATAGACGTGATATACGAAAGATACATACAAAAGGATCATTTTTACAAAAGCTGCGCTCCAGATATGAGAATCATATCACTTTTATTTAAATATAAAATGCCAGATTATAAAACACAAGTATACTTATTATAAATGTCAGTAAATTTAAATATCAGATCTTCATCCTCCAGCTATGAGACAACTGAGATAATGCCATGATATGTTGTATCATAAAAACTGAATTGCCATACATGGTAGTTTTTCTTGGAGGAATGATTTTACTAAATATTTAAAAACTTTTCTAGGGAAATGAGGTATATCAGTTTATCAGGTTCGTTCATAATTAATGGCAAATACATATATGACACTCAAAATTAATAAAAACAAGTTTAGGGTATTTGTGTATTTGAACTTTTAACCTATCCCAGAGTTCCATGGTGACCCCGGAGCAAATTATACTGATATTCCCCAAATCATTAACTTTATTGAGAACGAAGATAGATATTGACCGAAATTACCTCTCTCCCCCACCCTCATCCGCATACACACCCAGCCCCACTACTCCCACCTCGGCATACCTTTGACATGCTTTGTATTTGCATAGGATTGTACTTGTATAGATGCCAAGTTTAAAAAATAATACATAGCAAAAGACACTGAAATTAAACGTTGTGCGTGTATATTTGACCTTTTGACACCCATTACATCCTCCATGCCCACCCCACCCCTCTTACTGACCCCCACCACCACCAAAACAGACTCACATACAGGAGAAACACTTATTATTACACTGTACTCCCTTCATCAAAATGTTCGTTTGAGACATGTTTAAACAAATAACTGACCTCCTGTTACCCTCTCTCACACCCTCTGCCTCCAACCCCAACCCACGGAAGAAGTCAGAGTTTTAAAAACAAATATGACACAATTGATATGATGTTTATCTCTTTCATAGACGACTATTATACCAGTTAATGTTCAAAAGTATGGACACAAGTACGCTGTAATTGAATTCTTAATGTATGTGATGCCTCTTCCCCCAGGCACCAACGATAACGTAAGAGGAAACAAATGTAGACAGTGTAATCCCATCTTCATAACTTTTCATTTGAGACATAATTACAAACAAAACTAAAAACGGAGCCAAAACTAAAGTTGCCCTTAAGCGCCGTCGTCATATAATGAGGTCATGCCATAAGTTTGGTTGAATTCCGTTCAGCTTCCGTTTAGGAGGAGATATGATAACGCACGAACAAAAGGAGGTGATTTCATACCCATTATTTTCAAAAACGTGAGTAAAACAATTATTGTAATGATATCAATGCCTGTCATTCTTTATTTCAATGGGATATTTCATATGATTGTGACTACTTGCCACTTTACAATATGGAAATATATGCGGCAATTCTAGACATTAACATTTATTCATAATATTAACTAAAATTAGGTATAAAAGTTGAACAGGAAATGTAGCTTTCACAGAATACTGTCAACTGAAAAAAACAAACACTATAACAAACGCATGTGTTTAAAGATGAAACTTGATCTATGAATGTCATACAATCCTTGTGGGAGGCAAGGATATTTATAATGACTGGATTTACGTAAGGGGATACATTTAACCCTCTCCACACGACACAAAAATACTAGTGCGACAATAAAAGTAGGTATCAAGTCGGACAGGAAATGTAGCTTTCACCGATCACAGAACAGACAGACCGACCGAACACACTCCTTCTTTATTTGCAGTAATGAACAGCAGATAGTGTCGAAAATACGTCCCGAGCTCCGCCTCTACGGCTCTTTATTTTCCACATACATTCATCATGTCCTGTATTGTATTGCATAGTTGTTTTGGGACAGCACGTGCTTTTCGGTACTTGTATAAATAAGTATTGTACATATACTTGACTCAAATCTCTGGGGGAAATAAGCTTGATAGAAAGACCGGAACTATGTCTCAATGTAAAACTATTAATCTTGTTTGATTTACTCAAAGCGCATTAGTCAACTTTCAGAAAACTGAAATACCCCTTGATGATACACTCTAATATATATTCAGAAACTTTGAAGAAAAAGATACATTTCATTTACTAAGCAATGAAAAATAAAACGAGGGAACATATGAATTGCCCTAACAATAGTTGTAAACGGAATTGTAAAAACGTGCTTATATACGAGGGCCGTTCAAACATTACTTGGACAATTTTAATATTTATTACAATGTTGTAAATTATATGGCAATAAAGGTTTATATATTCACTTTTATATCAGTGAATATTATACAATTATTTGATATACGCGTTTTTACAACTCCACTGTAGCCTCCACGGAGCACGTCATTTGTGTGCTTTGACGTCGCATTGGAAACCAACTACAAAGTTTTAACGCAATTGTTATTTAATTTAATTATATGTTTGTGTTATTCATGGTTTGCATTAAATACATATTTTACATCATTGTTTGATAATCATGTTTTATAAGTATATCACAGCTTCGGAAATAGATCATACGATTTCGATCGAGTTCAGCATACATATTCAAAATATTTAGAAAACAAATAGCATAGTCTTTCCAAAAGATAGGTTTATTGAACATATATCGGTATTCCTAATTCATTAACATATATATATATTGAAGAAAATATGTAAGATTTTGAAATGTTATGTTTTGTATTTCATTTTTGAATGGTTTTTTTTTATTAAAAGTTCGTATTATTTAATATTCATTTAACATTTTAGTGCTCCGAGATTTGTCTGACGTCGTCAATTTCAGCTTAAACGCAAGGATGTGTTCGTCTACTTACTTATATTTATCATAATTCTCCTTGTTCAATATTCATAAAATTTCATAATTTTAATTTTGGAATACCGGCGACAATGCTACCTTAGTTTTGTGTATTTTTGCCAATGATTTTCCTTTTATTTAGCCATTCCTGAAATGCAGATATGAAGTAAAGACGTCATATTTTGGATTGCTCCGTAGATGGGTTTCTCGCCATAATATTTAATTCATTGGAACGTAACTAGACATGGTATCGATTTTTTGTTTAAATCATTTTATTTTTTGTGAGTTGGGTTACAACTCTTATGAATCTTACATGTTCACGTCAATAAATGAGTGCGATATCGAAAAAGTCCACGTATTAGTTGAACAGCTCTCGTATAAACAATACATGATACTTAATGTGCAAAGCAAAATATAAATACGATATAATTGATACAATTATGAACATAAACCGGCATTAAACTGACAAAATGCACATTTTGTACAGGGAGGCAATGAATTTAAGGCATCTAACGATATCAGTTTAATATATATATAAAAATTAATAAATGTCTTACCTGTTATAAAAAAATAAATAAAAGAACAGGCAATATGTCTGGTTGTATGTTTAACTTCAAGTCTAAGATTCCCGACAAAGAAGACAATCTAAATATGTAGTATGTTACTGAATAGCGAAATAACGACGTTATATCAACGTAGTAGCACAACATGAAAAACACATTTCACCTGCTACATGTGTATACGTTGCAAAGGAACACATTATGTGTAAGGCCGCATACTGAACAATACCTAAAGTGTAGACAGTTTTCAAATGTCAGCGTATCATTTAATGATATAATATGCACATGTAGCCAACGTGGGAATGTGATGAATGATATGTCCATTGTATGTTACGGTAGCTTGAGCGCAATACAAAACATTACTGTGACCTTCTGTGTAAAATACTTACATTAATTGCTCAAATTTGTGTTTAATTTTGTTTCAGGTAAGACACACAGTCTGGTATTAGCAGTTCAGCGATTAGACAAAGTTAGACAAAGTTATGCTATTAGGTATATATACGAACAGGAACTGTAGCATTCACAGAACACAGAACACAGAACACAGTCGACCACACTCGCGAATTAAAAAAGAACAAAGAAACTATTTCAAGTATGAATAAAAGCATTCTTTAAGACCCCACTTCCATGAACGTAAACAGGTTGACAACACAAGTACGGTCAGTGGCAAAAAATAGGTATAATATTAATAAATATAAATAGACGATATTATGTTAATGCCTTTGTACTATACATAAATACTGAAAAGGTGATCCCTTGGAAGCAACATACACAAAGAAGACAGGAAAGTAGCCAACTTGGTTTTATTGAGTCTGTTCATGAGAAGTTATTATAAGATACACCTCTCACGCTTCCTAGCACCGGCTTAAGCGATATTATAGTTGTTGCTTCCAATGGATCACCTTTACAGTATTTAGACAACGAAGAATGGCGAGGCTCCTCCGAGCCATTCTTCATTTATGTGGCGAGCTAAATAAATTTGATAGTAAAAGGCACTGATACAATATTCTGTTTAACATGTAGATTATTCACATTTTCTGTATGAATAACTATTGGTATCTATTTCGCAGAATGTAACACTTATCGAGGACGCCGCCATGTTTTTGTGTTTTTCTTGTTTCATGACGTCAGATAAGGTTAGGTACATGACGTCAGATAACGTTACATACATTAAACGCCAAGGAATTCCGCGTTGATTTGCTTTATCGGTCAGAGCCTAGTAAAAACCAGATGTATTAGGTCTCCCGTTTATTAGGCAGAAATGTCACGGTTTAGGTTGCACAAATACATTATTGGCAACTAATTAAACAGGCTAATATAAAAAAGAAATCCTCTCCTGACTAAATCCGTTAACAAACTCGGCAGCATTTATTGACATATTTTACTGAGCAAAGTTGCTGATCAGTGTTTAAATAAGAATCCTGGTTTGTTTGTTTAATTGTATGGTGTGTTACGTCATTTTCAATATATGTAAGGTAACGTGTACACATGACGGTAGAAGCAGTATTGTACACCTCCAGCTATCCGTAAGAATCGACACTTCCTCACTTACAAAAGAGTATGAGAGTGGACCTTTGGAAACGGCCGAACATGACATATACGAAATATTGCAAGTCGAGCTCCCAGTGGGATTCGAACCCGCTGCGGTGAGAGGCGAAGGTTTGCAATGCATCGACGTTAACCAATAGGCCACGGAGACGCTAAAAGGAATCCTGGAGCTACATCAACATCACGTTACAAGTGACTGTTGAATCATCTAGGAACATACATGTTTCATAACATAAAGGTAGACATGCAAGTCGAACAGGAAATTCTAGGACCACGGTCAATAGAAAATATGCATCCAAACAAACCACAATCGCATAGACTAGCAAGAGGCAATACATGTGAGATCACAAACATCAAAATCTGTATACACTAGGGATACTGCCTTAGAACGGTCAATGTCCAAAATGGAGCTAGGGCTTAAATCAAGTTCTAGGTTTCACCAAACCTCACAATTACCTTATTATCATCCCAAGTTACTGGAACATGAGCCATTATAAACACAGGAATCCCCGCAAGACGTTTTCCTCTAACAAAAACGGTAAATGTTTATAGTGTATCACGAGTAAGTACATATTGCCAAGAACATGTTAGTGTTTACACTTAGTAATTGTCTTCTAAATATTTAAATAAACACTCTGTACAATTTAACGAATTTTCTCACGACGTATTCCTGACTGATTCTCCAAATAAAATGATATTGCTAAAGCTGAATAACCAACAGTTTGAGTAAATGTTCTTTTTTCCCCTTCTCTTAATCTTGTTAATTGACGCTTTCTTTTGCAGCTGTTTTATTATTCAATGGTTAAAACTTTCAATCTATTTAGCAGTACTCAACCGTTCGCTCAGTTTTCACTTAAAGTATATCTGTGTGATACATACTATTGATCAATACTAGTGCAGTACAGGTTTCGTATATTACTATGCTGGTTTCCCGCAATATATTTTCGGCATAAAGCAACGTATCGTTCAATACAACCAATCAGCTGCTGGCGTTGACTGATTGCCAGAAAGAATATTATATAATCACATCAAATTGACATACCGATAAAGCATTCATCGGTGGTCTAGAGGTTAGCATAGGCTGCCCTAAGTGCATGTTTTGATTTCAATGCACGATATCAATTGTTCGATTCCCGTTGAAAGCGAAAAAATATTGCTTACCTTTTTTATTGAATAAATCAACACAATTAGAGTAGGTCGGTAGAAATTTGTTTCATATCAGTTATTTCCCATAATAGGAAAAGTGTTCCTTAGTGATTTTCGTATTCAAAAAACGTTCATATAAATGAACAAATATATAATGAACACGACGTTTTATTACAATACATAATTATAAGTCTGGGAGGTATGTGTTTGTGTGTGGCGCTCACCATGTCGAACATTACTCTTGTATATGTGTCCTCGTTTCTCAAGTTATTAAGATTTTCTTTTTTTCTCTTTACGATGGCTGGCGTGGCTAAGTGAAAAGCGCTTTGAACTTGTTACTTTAATAGATGGGTACGTTATAATTTTAAAAAAAAGAATGTACAGCACATTTGCTTGGTTGTTTGTTAAGTGTTAATCATAATGGCTCGTGTTTTGTTTCCTTAAATATTCTCCTTTAATTTAAGGTTTACAGTTTCTCCGCCAAATAAACCAAAAGGACACCTTAATGGTATAGACACAATACAGCCTAGACTTTCTATTTCAGTAATACCGAACAAGTGTATCATAATGTGCACTATTATAATTATTTGCTGCATTCTGCCTTTTCTCTGTACTGTTTGGTTAATTCTTATAATGGCACAATTTTCTGCGGCGACTTGAGGTTGTGCAACAATTGTTCTTGTACTGAATAACTAACGTGAAGCCGAGTAACAAACAATAAAACATAGTTGTATAATAATTTTACCATTTCGGAATGAGGCAGATTAACTAAAATTACCGACGATCGAGATTAGAAAATTTGCTTCAACATTTTGACTTATAGTTTGTTTCTATAAATCGAGCGATTTTGGTCAGTATTCTGTTTAATATGATTCTTTGATTAATATACAATAGATATAGGATTCTTTTCACTTCGAAAGTATGCGGAATTATAACGAATAAATATTGTAATGATAGCCACTGTCAAATCTTGAACGAATATCCTAGACGGTGGCGCCCGTCGTAAAACCTGTATACCTTAATGCATTTTCTATAAAGTTATAGAGAAATGACTGTTTGCCACCAGTGTCAACAACTGATAATAGTTGTTAATATGTGCTTGTATTATTTTGTGCCTTTCATTGAATCTTTTTTTCTCAGTTTTTATTATGTTTCGCATTTCATTTCTATTTCTACTTAAAGGTTTTATGACACCCTTTAAAATGTACGTTGTGATATTTCATTTTACTTTAATCATGATCTGAATGGTCGATCAAAAATCAACAAATAATAATAATTTTTAAAGATATATTTGCAAAAACAATATGTATATTTCGCTTTTGCATGTAGTTACCTCCTCTTCACGAACATTTCGGTCTATAGGTGCAAGGTTTTCCGCTATAACCGGTAGGCGGGTGATGTACCTACTTTGGTAAGCTAATCGACTACTTTTAGCTGCCCTCAATACAACAACAACAACAACAACAACAACAAAAACAAAAGACTAGATAAACAAGAAGTGTAATTGTTTAATTAATTTTGTTGCGGCTTACTCAATACCATGCATAGTTTGAGCCTAAAAATGTGTGTATGGTGGGGGTGTTTATCACCTTCAGTGATACAGCTAGTTATAGGAATAATATAAAGACATATAAAAAGATCGGACAGGGAATGTAGCATTCAAGGAGGACAGTCAATCACAAAACACAGAAACAAACACGCAAACAGACAAACAAGAAGGCAAAAGTAATAATAAATGCAAACGACATCACAAACACAAAAGGGTTGACAATAGGGCTACCGTTTTGGAACGGTCAGTGGCAAAGTAGACCACTGGGGGTTTAAACCGGTTCTAGGGTGCACCAAACCTCACTCTTACCCTACAGTCATCCCATTAAAACGGGACAGTGTAAATAAATATATCCCCGCCATGATATAATCTCTAACCAACAAGACAGCATCAATAGGCAATATAAGTAAAACACAAATATGATCGAGTAAATATAATACAAAAAAAAAACAATATCCTATGAAGCCACAATGAAGGTACTCAATGACTTGGCAGAAGCCAGAGCAACACGAGAATAAACCATAAAGGGCACGACAAGAAAGATCATAGACAAACATCAAACGCCACCGTCCCAATGGGCTTTAAGCAGGCATCATCAAAGGGGCCACAGCCTATCCGGTCATCGCACAATTAAAGAGGAAAGCATAGTGGCGAACTGTAAAAAGCATGCAGTACGTTGCAAAATGATAGGGTCATAACCTCTTTTGATAAACTTTTTAACAAAATTAACAAAGATAGTAAGAAAGTGATCATGACCACGAATCTTACGAAGTTTATGAATCACATCACCATAGAAGTCAGGTTGTGATGGTCCTTGTCGCAGAAGAGTCCTTGAATTACTTTTATATTTGGAAAGAAGATCAGGGTTACGATAATATAATTTTGCAAAGGTTTTACGAAGTTTATGGTAACGGTAACCCTGATTGAGTAGCTTTTTAGTTATACAAAGATTACGAATATTAAAGTCCACAACTCGAGTACAAGCTCTTAAAAAACGAATAAGTTGAGACACCTACACCCCATAACAAGTTGCTCGGGGAACATACACATCCGACTGGGGATAATTAACAATGTCAAAATTAAAATCATCTCTCGTCATAGATTTTGCTAATTACTCCACCAGATCTAAATCAAGAAAAAAGCGTTATTATCAGATATATTAGCTTTGTTAAGCTGAAGTTCTTTAGGATAAATATTATTAACCATAGTTGGAAAGAAATGGTTGTCAATCTTCAATATGTCATCAATATACAACGTATGTATGTATGGTATTAACTGTTGACTGCATTGCACCAATACTATATTTACAGATATTATTGAAGACGACAAAAAAAGAAAAGTCAACAAAAATAAATAGTTATATGAATGCGTGTTTCCTTTCTACATGAAACTGGATAAATAATTATGTGAATGCTTAATAACCATTTCACGAGTACCATGTGTCTGTATACAGAGACACCGATAAGCATCTTATATAACCAATTAAAAATGTCAAAATACCCAATTAAAACCAAAAGCAGGGGCACAAATAAAGCAGTCACACTTGTCAAATAATAAAACAACCAATGCAAATTGAACAATGCATGGATTGTTAAAGGTCCACACAGTCAACTTCCACAAAGCTTATTATCTGGACCACGTAATGTATAACTCGCACACTGTTTGTTATATTGAATTAACTCCTTCAATTTGGTTCACCAAATAAAGCGACTAGACATTGAAAGTCGAGCATCTGCACCAACAAGGATTGCTTGCAGTTTACATTACATTCCACATTAGATAACATTGTCAAAATAAAACTGCTGGCAGGCTTCTTCATATAAATGACATAACATTGATTCAATACAAATATATATAACAAAACAAATTGCAACGGACTCTGCCTGTTTCACGCATTTTATCACGTTTTTTTTTCAGTAAGTTTAATTGTCGAAATATCCGTTATAAAATCCTGCTAATATAAGTTTTCCCATCGCTTAATGGAATTAAGGCGGGACCACGTAATATGTATCTCGCACACTGTTTGTTATATTGAATTAGCTTCGTCAATTCAGTTCACCAAATAAAGCGGAGCATATGCACCAACAAGGATTGCTAGCAGTTTACAATACATTCCAAATTTGATAATAGTGTCACATTAAACTGTTGGCAGACCTCTTCATATAAATGGCATAACTTTGTTTCAATAAAAATATAACAAAACAAAAGGCAACACATTCTGCTTCTTTCACGCATTTCAACATGACATGGATGTTTTTTTAACACTTCTTTTGCGTTTTAATAGCGTTTCATTAAGGCGCAGTCTCATAATGTTTATATACTAAACACAAACATGTATCAAGTTGAAATCACGGTCATCTATGGTGCGCGTGGTTGCCATACACGCTACTGACTTGCGTGACTTTGACATCGACACATGATTCCAAACAAAAAAGTTTTATTTCCAATTCATTCTTAAGAAACTATGTTGTTATTGAAAACCGTGCACGTATTGATCTCTAAAATACATACTAAAATTGAGATCCTTTGAAAGAAAACACAAACAAGAGAGAAAAGGAGCATACTTGGTTTTATTGAGTTTTCTTAAGATAGGTATTATACGATGCAACACCTCTCACGCCCTCTAGCACCGGCTTAAACGGTCTACTTTGAAGCCACATACATAAGTTTGATGATCCGAAAGGACCAGTAGATAATAACACTACTGATTTGTAGACGGGGTGGCTTTTACAGCCGCCACAAATCACTGAACAAATGCTTGTGTGATTTTCAATATATATTGAAAAGGGAATTGGGCAACAAACACAAACAAGAACAATAGCCGACTCGGTTGTATTGTGTAAATATGTATTAACTACTTAAATCGTTCAATACACTTGTTGATAATTGTACTTAAATGTAGGTAATATCAATATAAGAAAAAAAGGTTCACTCAATACTTAACCAAGGCTTCAAGATTTAAATATACTGAAAGGAAAAGGAAACGAGACACGGGAATTTCCGCTATATATTGTATGTACAATATCCTGCAGTTAATCGAATTGTATATGGCCACGTAAGATCTTTCCATTCGGAAAAAAGACTAAACAACACTAACACGGCAAATAAGTTTCCTTATTGACAGAGTACGCGTTTGGCGCAAACCTAGGACGCAAAATTGCTAACGTTAAATACAATACTGAACTGACTCAATATTTCAAAGTGGAACTTTAACATTTATGAATTTCTTGTTAAAACGTGTACTGTGATTAAAACGTCTACAACATCACAGTTGTGTCCTTTCTCTGACTAACTGCAACTTTTTACAAAACATCTTGCATTTATTTGGAATATATATGGAATTAAGTGTGCAGTACATACAATATATAGCGGGAATTCCCGTGTCGCGTTTCTTTTTCCTTTCATAATAGTGTGTGGGTTTAACTTGTTTTGTTATTGAACATAATAACACACAATTAATATTTATTTAAATGATAGACAGACTACACATCGGTAGATTTTAATGAACATGGCTTATTCGTAAAACGTTTGCAAAATTCTATTTTCGTAACTAAAATCCACTTTTAAGATGTAATAATCTACGAAATATTCTGCGACAAGGATTATCACAACAACCTGACTCCTGTGGTGATGTGATTTACATATTTCGTAAGATGTTTGGTCAAACTCACTTTAATACAAAACATTATTAAACTTGGTAAAACGTTTATCAAAACTGATTATGATCCTATCATTTTGAAACGCACTGCATATGTAATGGTTGACCCATTTACAGTTCGACAATATGCTGTTCTCATTGATTGTGCGATGACCGGACATACTGTGGACCGTAAGAGAACGTCTATCTAAATCCTCAGTGGAGGGTAGCGTTTGATGTTTGTTTTAAACATTGTCTTCACGTACCCTTAACGGTTTGTTCTCGTGTTGCTCTGGCTTCTTCTAAGTCATTCAGTACCTGCTTTGCGCCTTTCAATGCTGCTTGTTTAAATGTTATATTTACATGATCACGTATGTGTTATACATATATTGCCTATTAGTGCTGCCTTATTTGTTAGAGAATATAACCTGGCGGGGATATCTTTATTTACATTGTCACGTTTTATTGGGATGGCAATAGGGTAAAAGTGAAGTTTGGCGAACAATAGAACCTTGTTTAAAGTCCCAGCTGCCCTTTTTGCTATTGCCCGTTCCAAGGTTGTAGCCATATTGTCAACCATTTTATGTTTGTGATGTCTTATATTGCCTAATGTATATATAGAATATAGGATTTACATACGGCACTAAGGAAGGCAGAAAGCTACGGCATAAATATAATTGCTAGAGTTTTTATATGTTATAATATATATATATTGTTTGTTTCTGTGCGTGTGTGCGGTTGACTGTGGTCCTTGATTGCAACCTGCATATACATAAGTCAACCAGTGAAAAGCGATGTTGATGGCTCTCCGATGGGAATATCATCATATATTATCATATATCGTATATTGTGTGTTTAAGTGTAATTACAGTAATAAAAAACAAGCAGTACCAGGCATATCCTCATCGGTTGCTTAACTTTGACCATGTAATCGACATCATTATGCATTTCTTATTACCAAATCATATTTCATTTTCTGAAAAACGCGCCTATAAAAGTAAACATGTTCGTAAACGCACTGAGATCAAGTGCTGTGCACACATTGAATCTAAAATGACGACGAAGATATATTTAGCCTCTGAGGCGATCTGATCTAAGACGCTGTACCAATTTACCATAAGCAATGCTAGCCTGGCTCAGTGGATGCCATATAGAGTTTAATTAATCTATATCGCAAGAATCTTTCTCACGAGGGAATTATTTTCCGTATCATGACAACAATGTTAATTAAACTATATATTATATATTCTGTGATGAATTTCTTTCCAATCATCTTTTGACACACGTAGTCACTCCTTTGGCGACAACGTGGAGTAAGACATAAATATCGTCACATAGGCATTTCACGATCACTTACTTCTTCAAATTCAGAAGTTTTTAACAGTTCTTCAACCTGCGAGGATAGTAATAAATATTCCTAAAATCTGGCTACTGTGCTATCTTGCACACTAGGCGAGATAGCTCAGTAGATGAAGAGATATGTTGTAGGTTTACTCTATAATTCATACCAGAATATATAATATAATGGAATTGAAACCGGAGGACCCGGGTATACAAGTCAGAGTAGGGCAAGTCTTCGTGTTCCTATATATCATCCCCACCTCTCTCTCTCTCTCTTTGGGCTGCTCTGAATGCAATTATTTCGGAAGTTTAACAACATTCAGATTCAATCAAGTTTAGCAGTTTTAGTGGTTGATTCGTTTACATTTCGCCACTATGCTTTCCTCTTTGATTGTCCGATGACCGGGCAGATTTTGGACATATTATTTTCCCTTGTTTATCTTCATTTACACTGACCCGTTTTTGGGGATGACATTAGGTAAGCGTTAGGTTTAACACACTGATCAACCGGCTGCAGTGAAGTCAGATGGTTGCAGAGAAGTCAGATGGGCGAAATGGTTAGAAGGTAATAGTGGGGATAGTATTTTTACTTTCTGTTGCGTATTTTGCTAACTTTTTTTGGAAAATCATAATGAAGATTTCAAACGGAATGACAGACAAAGCTTTCACTTTAAAAATCCGGTTATAAAACGACGTCAGTGCGTATAACACTCTGTATTAATGTCCAAAGATTTGTAAAAACTATGAAATCTTCAGAATAAACACAAATAACGAACTGATATTCGGAATTGTAATTCAATATAAAACACTTGTCAAGATTGTCAATCATTTCTGTATAACTGTACAAAATATCTCATTGAATTAAAGAAAAAAACCTTCCGAGTTACAGAATTTAAAATTCGACAGGGTAAAAAAACAATAGCGAACCGGAATGTCAGAGGTATTTACAAGTGCGAACGGTGAAATCAGAGTGAACATTTTAGATACGAACGGGAAGGTCAGAGTGTTTAAGCACTTCTTTTGCGTTTTTGACGATCTCTATGGTAACCACTGTACGTTTTGGATTGAAACTTAACACGAATATTTGTAATTACCTATAGATGTTTTCAGTGCACGCATTTAGTAAGCAGTGTTACCTTTTAACATATTGTACATATGTATTGTGGTAAGCAGTAAAGGCAATGCAACTTCAATTGTCATGATATGAAGATTACATTTAAATATTTATTGAACATTTAGTGTGTGGTTTTATGACATGTATGGCGTGAATTTGAAAATAACTTGGCACAGGTTTTCACCATAACAAGACGACTTGTCGAGCGCAAGATCCAGGTCTGTAGCTCCAAGGCCAAAGTCACCCTAAGACGTCAAATCATGCCATATGGCCGTATATTTGATTTTAAGTCAAGTAAGTCGTGTCAGATCTATAACCATTGAAGGATTTTCATATATCTTGGAAAAAATAGAGCATGTAAAGATATCTCGTAGATATTTGATAACGCGTCAAGCGTATTAGGAAGTCATTGGTAGTGTTAAGAAAGCAGTTATTCAGTAGAAGACTTAAGTTAGTAGTTTCAAGAATGTACATTACGTGGTCCGAGTATTAACTTGCATACCCCATCCAACGCCTTATCCAAGAAGCGGAAACGGTAAAATTAAAACATTTAATAGGTAATTTTAAACAGGTAAAGAATGTTTATAAACGTATTTTATTGTCGAAATGTGCGTTATAAAATCCTACTAATATAAGGTTTCCCATCGCTCAGTTGAATTAAGGCGGGACCTCCTAAGGTATTACGCAGTAGCATTATTAAATAGTAATAGTTCTGTATCTTACAACCGCTAATAACGCGACTTGCGCTTCGGAAAGATCTTTAAACAGTTAGAGTTTCGTAACAGAAAGGTGAGGATGAAGAGGGAAAATGAAAATAAGTATAACTTAATGCATGGATTCATAATCCTCTTAAATGACATATCCTACTATTAAAGCGTTGATTAATAAACTATTTGTGTGGAACTAAGTCAAGCCAAAATAAATAGCATCAGTCCACTTATTTATCAATGATTGTCAGCTTAAAAACTTATAAAAATGGAGGTAGTAAAACATAAATGCGCTGGATAATTAGAGATTAAGCATGTTAAGAAGAAATAGTCAAAAGGCCGGAAGAAGCGTTTGTATAAGCTTACGCATGGCCTTGGATCAATAAATTCCCACCTAACAAGTGAATCGTTTGATGGCATACTCGTCAGGCGTGTGAACTCCGTATCCTGACAATATTAATTATACTACATACAACTATGCATGATTACGCATATTGGATGTTTAAAGTTTATATTATGAATATGGTAAGTGTGAGAAGAAAACAAAAATCTAAATGCACGCCCACATATTCCTGAAATCATATGACAGTTAACATGGTTAAGGAAATGTGAACATGCATAAACTAATACCTATAAAGGGTTGCTTTAACTTCTTTTAGTATGGTTTGCCGTAAGTGATTGTTGGTTCAAATACTATTCACTAACAATTATTAGGCATGCACGTGATTATTTCACATTTTGCAGAGCAATACAACATTGTTATGAAACAAATTAGCATCATCGTCTGAACACTAACAATGCACTATTTTAGTTGACAGTCCTAGACAAACCCCCACAGCAATTAATCACCTCAAACATAGTGTATTCCAGTTTATGTTATTTCCTTTTCTGTATAGTTAGGCTTTAAAAATACGCACGCCATTATTGAAGATGTTATCAAGTATTACAACAAGCACAGTTGTTGCATATTATTTTACATCTCAGGAACAGACTCAATAAAACCGGGTGTGCTACCTTTCTCTCCTGTTTGTGTTCGATGCGTCCAGGGAATCCCACTGTCCCTATTTTGCACATGCTATTGTATAGTCGTACATGTATAGCAAGACGGAGTAGTTACATGTACACAACATTCGATTTACACAAATTATTAACGTAGAAATGCATTTAGGCCTACATCGTGACAGTCAAATATTACATGGTCCGAGTATTAACTTTCATTTCCCATTCAACCCCTTCTCCAGGAAGCGAAATCGAGATTGGCTGTAGTATGAAATGAAACCTTTGTTTCGGCACAAAACGTTTGCATTTTTGTAAAATCAAAACATTTAATTAGTAATTTTAAACATTTTTTCAGTAAAATATGTTTCTGAATGTGTTTTATTGTCGAACTGTCCGTTATAAAATCCTGTTAATATAAGCTTTCCCATCGCTTAATGGAATTAAGGCGAGACCGCGTAATGTATGCAAAGTTGTACATACATATAATCAGTTATATATCATGTTTCATTTAAAATCACACTTCTAGACATAGCACTATCATGATATTGGAATACATGCGTTTCGTCAAAGGCTGGCGAAGCATGCTTCTATGCCTGATAATGCGTATAATGGCACTGTACAATGCAATTGCTCTTGCAGAAAGAAAAAAAGAAGCAAAAGGTATGTAACATTTATTTATTATTAAATCTCATGACATACTAGACACAGATCGTCCAAGAATACCTGTTTAAAACATACACATGATGACGTATTTGGATATCATTATTTGGAAATGTTGGTATAATTAACGTAAAACAAACATTCCTGTACTAGTATATTAGCTTTAGCGGACGTTTACGGATAATTTAGTACAAGTGTATTTCCACGTGCATTTTTGTTTCACTGCTAATTTGTTTCGGTTTAACTGATATGCGCAATTGCTTTTTGCATTGTTCAATGTCAATGGAAGCTGAAACAAACACGAAACAATACAGCAAGAAAAAAATGAAACGTAGAGTTTGTGGAATTGTATCATGCATATATGCATTTTTCTGCCTAATAAAGGGGTGTCCTAATACATTTTGCAAATATTAGGCACTGAACAATAAAGCAAAGCAATGCTTAATCCATCGGCGTTTATTGTACGTAACGTTATGTGACGTCATGTACGTAACGTTATATGACGTCATAAGACAAACAAAAAACAACAACATGGCGGTGTCCTCAATAAGTGTAACATTCTGCGAAATAGATAATAATAGTAATTCATACAGAAAAGGTAGATAATCTACATGATCAATAGAATACTATGTCAGTCCCCTTTACTATAAAGTTCATTAGACTCGGCACGAACAAGAAGAATGGCTCGACAGAGCCTTGCCGTGTTCTAAGCCTCGCCTAATAAATTTGATAGTAACAACACAGATATAATATTCTCTTTATTCCATATCAGTTATACAACACCCACAGAACACATACTGCACACATCCTATGGTGGTTATAGGTTCATACAATTGCACTTCACAATTTTATCAAATCTGCATTTACCAAACCCATACACTGTGCCATCTAAAATTACTTTAAAAGGTGCACATTGCTTATCAAATGCAAATCTCAATAAAGTATGTGTTCGTGCCTTATGTTGTAGGCAATAATGGACCCAAAGCAATAATGGAACGGCTTCGAACTGAACATAAACGCCTCAATGTTGTCACTTATGTAGATTAGAACATCTTTTGTATCAATGTCATGCACCATTACATGATTGTATCTAATTTCTCAAGTACGCGTTATGTACACTCAATACAATGCATACAGCAGCAGTTGGTTTAGATAATTACAAATCAGCATAATTAAGAATGTTTAAATACGACATTAGTAATGTACGGCTTTGATATGTAAACTAGTCGATTTGCTGTACTGGCTTCACATATTCGTAAAAGTAAGTTCATATAAACGGATTTCCACATTCCGTTACTGATGAAAGGAACCATAAATCTATATAATCTAAATTCGTACTTTTATGTTGTATTTGACTTTTATCTTCTCCTAGAAATGTGAGCACGTGCACATACATACCATATATTTTTTACTGAACAAACCTGTTACATAGTGTAGAATGGTATTACCCTAAATACAGTTAAACCAAACACCTATCTTCCAGTATAACGTACAGTCAGGACAATGGTGGTACCAGTCGTGTTCGACGGAGCAAATAACAATTAACTGAATAAAACTTATCGTATTCACATCAGTAATTTAAAAGTATCGGTCTTGAATTCATTTCAATTCGCAGTTGACATATCAATTATTATCGTATATTACATTTCTGTCTGTGATTCTGAGGGAATTAACAAGTTGTAATTCCCTTGGGAAATAAATCCCAAAAGAAATTATAAGATTTTGCGGAACTACTTTTTTAATTACATGTGGTGTATTCATGCGCGAAGTTCGAAAGTAAGGCAAAGCAGACACCAAGTGAATCCAGAAATATTTATTGAATTAAAGGCACATTCTTGTAAATACATGTAATATATAAGTTAATCAACGCTGTTTTCGTATTACCAGGGCAGTTCACATGTCTAGTAAAATACCTCGGCACGACCCGTGGTGCTTTACTAGATATGTGAACTGGCCTCGGGAAAGATATCCCGTAATAAGAAGCAGTTTTGATTAACCTCTATTTACATGGTCGAGGCGTAATTATGGAAAGAGTTTTATCTAGATTGACTACGATAAGTAGTATCGTGTGCTTATAGGTTTGTGAGGTTTAGTATACCCAAGAACCTGGACCCGTATTCATCAATCAACTTGAGTAGAAAATATTACTGAAGTCAAAATTGATTTTTTTTTACATATTTTCAAGTATCCTTATTAACTTCTTAACGACACTACAGACCATCTATTTTAAGATAAATGTTTATCTGTGGATTTAAATAGTCCATAGCATTATTAAAAAGATAAAGAAGATGTCTTACAACGATCGGAAAAAAGTCGTTTAACAAATTGATACATTTTGACTTTAGGTATAGCTAAGAAGCTATATTGAACGTTTACATGTGGTAGACCTGTTGTGAACCATTTTATGTTTTTGATGTCATATACCGTATGCGTCTAAAACGTACTCTTGATGCATTCTCTGTGGGTTAGAATCTCATTTATCAAGTTGTGTGGCTGCCGTTAAAAGTCACCTCCACTACAAATCAGCAGTGTTGTTATTTAATGGCCCTTTGGGATCATCAAGCCCATGCTTTGTTGCTTTAAAGTTGAATATCGCTTAAACCGGTGCTAAGAGGCGTGAGAGGGGTTGCATCTTATAATTACCTCATGAACAGACTCAATAAGACCGAGTCTGCTACTTTTCTCTCTTGCTTGTGTTTGTTGCTTCCAGTGCTTCATCTTTTCAGTATTTATCTGACTCTTACGGATGGCGTAGGTATACAGTACCGGTTTCTAAACAGGAAACATCGGGTGGTCAGCCTATGCCACAAACAAAATCGGTCGTCATATATGGCATGGCATGTGTTAAAAATGGCTAAAAAAACATCAATATTAATCCGACCAATATTATCTTCGATTGACTATGCTATTTCATTCATTTCACGACGCATGTTTATATACAATCCATGTGGTATATGGCATTGTGTTGTTTTGTTTCATTTCATACGCATTCAGCCTGTTTGTGCACACATCTGTATATAACTATATATAACTGTTATTGGGGTATGTGCATTATACTCTATAGTCATCTAATTAACGGCAGTATGCTAGTTTATCTCGGGTAACACTGCAAAGCTTATACACTGTTTAGAATTGCAGTTTATGTTTAAATTTAATATTAATGCTTGTTTACTACATATGCGTGATTGTGATAGTAAATCAATATACAGGCAAACTTCATTATTATATAAGAACGATATAATTATTTCTATATATTTCTGAGTATATTTCCGCTTAAGTAACTTAAGCGATCCATGTTTTGAATGGGAAGTGAGGCAAATTAAACTAGTCGTTCAGAAAATTATTTTGGTCAATGGGTAATGCTGCAAAATAAATCATTATACCACAATATCGTAAATACACACTATGCATCGTGTAATACCCGAGGATATACACAGCATATGTTAGTTATTGTGGTACAAATACAATAGAGCATGAGTCTTGCACGTGTACGGACGATATTGCACTCGTTAACGCTCGTGCATTATCTCCCTGTAAACGTGCAAAACTCAAGCTCTATTCTATACTTGTACCATAGCTCTAATGGTTTTCCTTTGTTCTTGCTTATGATATATTTTTCATAAACCTGAAGGTCTGAGCCTAAACCGTGCTATAAATGCCGGTATATTTCGGCCATGCTATAAATGATTCGGCAGTTATACCATGGTCTACTCAAATTTACGCGCGCGCAGTTGTAATTTACATACAACCTGTCAATCAAAGCGACCAAAACAGCACTCCTTGACAGTGCATTTGCCCAATAATATACAACGGCGATTGGCTGCAATAATCAAAACATGGGTCATGCTCTTCACGCTTGATAATGCTATTTCTTGATTGGATCGAGTTGTTATTTTTACTGAAAACTGCAACGCCCTAAAACTTCTTGCACATGCGTAGTTGGATAAATGGCTCTCGTACAAAACATTTATAGCAATTTTTTCTCGTATGCGATTTATACTGCACTCTCGGGCATGCGGCCCTCGAGAAGCAGTATGCATCGCATATACTCGAAAAAGTATGCTATAAATATTACTTATGTCAATCCTTTTTAGATAATTGTGTAGTAATATACCTCGTAAAAGTTGACACTAAGAAACAAACATGCAATCATGTCTATATTAACCACAATGTTGATCTCAGCCACCACGAACATATTAACATTTTCCTGAAAATATTAACATTTTCCTTAGGGGACCTTTATGTGCTTCTGTTGTCCTCCTTAAATGAGTTTGTTCACATGCATTATACTAAGAGGATCACAAATAGAGGAGATCGTGCATTCATTAATAGATATTGTTAACAATAACACATTCCTCAATAAGCTTTGACGTACCAATGGCAGAATAAACATATATAACCCGGGATATATCAGGCTATTTTTATACCTCAAATGCTACATATTAATCGGTATTTAATGCCGTGTAATACATAGGCTTGTGTCAGAGGAGTTCTAGGTAATACCGTGAAAAATACGGGAGATGATGATTATATATTATCACATATTTCTGTGAAATTCTATGTTTTACAATCATGACAAATATGTCTATGGGGTTTACTAATAACTATGTCTGGTAGCAAAAACATAGATTATATCTGCTGTAGTCAACGTAATGATAGAAAGTATGCCGTCCTGGTGTGGATATGTATTATATTAGAGACAACAACATACTGTAAAGATAACTATAAGCATGTGTTAGTCCCCTTTAAATTAGTAGCTTCAAACATAATCAATGGTTGAGAAGAATATATTAATACATGGTTAAGCAGATTAAGTATTAATACATGGTTAAGCAGATTAAGTATTTATTCAGAACATACAGATTCATTCAACCATTTGCGTTGTAGTCCGATTGCATAGACCGTGAACACAAAAGAACAATCACCAATAAAAGGGCCAGTTGATTAACATGTTGTTTGGCTTTTCTAGCTGATTATGTTTTAAAAATATAAAAGATACCATGGTATATATTTCCCGTTGACTATATTCTAAATTATACCGTGATGAAATTGCCTAAAGGAAGTGTAGATATTTCTATGATGCATGTGTGGTATGCAATATATTTAGCTTTAATGTGAGAAGTTACTTTGTTAAGCTCGGTGAAAATTGTGTAATTTATATTCAAATATTGTATCGACGTGTTCTACCGCCGCAACAGAAACCTACAAGGCAAAACACTTCTGCGACTAGGAATATTACAACCCTTATTTTATAACGATGTGGTCTATAAACTTCGAAAGTTAAAGGGATCTTGCGGGTTTCCTGACCACTTTAATTATGGAGTCTTCTTAGAGAAGATCTGCAACACCATAACATGTTCTTATAAAAACTGATCTTGTAAAAATCACAGATCAGATATTGATATAAATTGCAAGATTATATAAATGATGCATTGGTACATGGTGTAGTCTGCCAATTCGCCTACTTGAACCGCACTGACACTGCTCATTCTGTCAATACTCTAAGTCTGGCAGATATCAACTCGGCTCACTGCAAATGCCGAACGAAAACAACAACGCAGAATACTATCAAAAACAAACCTTGAACAATATAATTTTATAAAATTATCTTACTTCTTTTCTCAGATTAGAAAAATCGCATACATCAGATGACAATTTAAAGCGATGTGGTGTGTGTTTCGCTGTGTGATAACTTCCAATGATGCCCGTAAGGCGTAAAACGAACACAGAACAATTTCCGCGCAATTTCCTCCATAAAACATAATTTCCGTCATCTGGAACCAACACACGAGTTAATAGTTTGTAATTCCTCGTTGTATAAATCCAGTTATAGTTTTTTCTTAGTACTCTGACAAATCCAACGTCCACGCATAACACGATGTTTTTTTGTTTTTTGACATGTCAAATGCAAATGGCCGACTTCAGTTCTTATAGGTATTCCTACACTTCAGCTCCGGCGACGAAAAGTTGCTATTTGCGGCGTTCATTGAATTAAGTATTCATATAAATCACTGTTAGGTATATAATAAATAGAATAATCAAACTGGTTAGAGATATATGGAAAATAATTTTAGGTCACTTGTGATTTGGTAAAAAACTCTTTCTTCGAACTCTTTTTTTAACCGAATTACAACGTGTTCTCGTGATATATTTTCTCATATTATTATCTCACTAACCATGTTGATTATTCTCTATAAATACAACGTCAAGAATGAAACATTGCGTTGTAAATTATTTACTTGAACTCCGTTTTTTAAATTATATATAATATATTTGTGTTTAGCTAACACTCCAGTTTTATTGTTATATAGTCTATAAGTATTGTTCATAGTGTTCAATTATCATGAACATGCACCACAATATCTACTTGAGACATTTATTTATTTATTTTGTTTTTGTTTATTTTGTTTCTTCTTATCTAAATTAACGATACAGTGTGAGGTATTCCTTTAAAGAATATTAAATCGATTATAACAGAAAAAAGCTTACAAAAGCAAATAGTTTTGCCCAGTCAGCTATTTTAACTCGAGACCGTTCACATTCAATGCCAACTCGTTATCACTGAGCTACGGAAATCCATAAGATAACGTCAGGATTAAATAGTTTATATTTCATTATTTTGCAAAATTTTATTTCTTTGTAAATACGTGAAAGTCAACTGAAATTTCGTAATTGCCAAATATCCCAGTACCTCGTTGATTTTGGTAACTCGTGACACATACCTAGGTACGTACGATCGATTGCAGTGATCGCAAATAGTCGGCCAATCCCGTTATTCTTCGGAATATAGTGAGATGGTGCGAATGGCCTTGGACTGGGGACATATCTGGGGAGGCGTGATTAGTCGATAACATGACCTTCGCTGGAAGTAACTGGTTCCCCGCAAAGTGCTAGTATTTTTGACACACGTGCACTTTGTCATAGTTAACAACCAGGAGGACACTTTTTCAATGTTACATTATTGCGATTTGATTTTATACCATTAAGAGAATATCCCTGCACAAGTAATGTGTCATTGTCAAGTAATGTGTCATTGTCAAGTAATGTGTCATTGTCAAGCAATGTGTCATTGTCAAGTAATGTGTCATTGTCTAGTAATGTGTCATTGTCTAGTAATGTGTCATTGTCTAGTAATGTGTCATTGTCAAGTAATGTGTCATTGTCAAGTAATGTGTCATTGTCAAGTAATGTGTCATTGTCAAGTAATGTGTCATTGTCAAGCAATGTGTCATTGTCTAGTATTATTAAATCTGATTACACGATGAAAAGCAATTTGAACTTGAAATCGGAGGACCCGAGTTCAAGCCTCAACTGTGCGGCGGAGTCTTGTCGGCGAGTTCTTGAGAAATATACGTTTTCTTAGCTTCGTCCGTCTGACTGGGACGTAAACTGGGCGGTTCCGTGTACCGAAGTATATACTCCGTGCCTTTTAAAGAACCACAGGAATCAATTATTTAGTAAAAGTAGGGAAGTGTCAGAGCCCCTTATGCATCCTTCCAACATATTTGTGACTACCCTAAATAACCTATAATGTCTTGGTACGCCTTTAAAAAAATCAACATTCTATTAAAATTCATCAATACATATGATAGCAAATCAATACTATATACCCTATCCAAAACAACGAATCCAGATAAGAGTGAGGTATATCAAAAATTATTGTAGAACCAACACAACTCAGTCAATACGTGATGTTGTTAAAACATCAAACGGCTAAACCTTAAAAAAAAACGTCATTTTTTTCTATTCTATAAAATCATTTTAACACTTAATTGTATAAATTATGATTCAAACATGTTGACACCATGAGAGATACATACATGTTGACACCATGATAGACACATATAATGTTTGAAAGAGAAATTTGAATTCCAGTCTTCTCTAAAGTATTAATGCAGTTTCCATAGGGGAGATTCCTAGGCGTGTTTGGTCCATTATTAAATGCGCAGCGTGGCAACATGCATGACTAACTAAGTGTAAAAGGTGATCCCGTACACAGACTTATGAATATTAATGAGTTTTGCCACTCCTCCTACCGGAAACACGTCAACAATAGAATATAATGGAATAGCTTTTATATCCAATTATGGATAATCACTGACACGTAAACCAATATTAACAATACATAATTGCATACAATGCATACAATAACAGTGTGATTGATTCTGATAGGAAGGAAAAATAAATAACCAAAAGTATATTATAACAGTAAAATATTTAATATAAACAAGCACACAGATTGAATATTTGCTTCATAACAATCTATAGTGCATAATTCAGTATGAACCAATAAACATGTAAAATGTATTAGTTGTTATTACAATGCTTTTGTAGTATAAATAATTGTACTTGATCTTATTTGGTAAAATGTTTACATAAACAAATAACTGGGTATATACATCGATTATATTAATGGCTTATACATCAATATTGTAGGTCCGCTTTTAAAATTAGCACAGTGATCAATCACGGATAACCTATACATGCTATACAACATGCATACGTGTATGTCATGCCATAATACGGCTGACATTTTCTAGGAAAAACACACTAAATCTAATATATTTATCAATGTGTTGTTGTTGTTGTTTTTATAATAAAACGTGTAAATAGCTGTCAGCATAACTACTTGGATGCATGTAACTTTCATGTACAGTCTCAATCAAACCGAGACTGCAATATCTTTTGTACTTATCGTGTACGACGATATCCAAATTTCTCCTTTCATCCTTTGTTATATATCACAGTAGCATTGCCCGTGCAGTGTCTACCCGTGCTTGCAATCAGAACTGTTATTCATTTCGATCTCTGGCGATCAATGAACCCGATATTAACAAATATTAACAGATATTGGTTGTACATTCTCAAATAAATTCAATTTATTTTCGCCCATTGTGTTCTCGTTTAGGGCATCGTTAGAAACTGGAACCATACGCCGCTGGAGTGGTGTGAAAATACCTCAATGAAGGTTCCATGTTCACAGTCATATTCATACCTTCTTCAGGATGACTGAAATTTCTGTACTATTGGCATTTTAAATATTGAGTTCTGCTCAATCCGAGGATAGAGGGCGTGTACGGTAGCAAGCACTTTCCACAACCGAGACTGCAATATTTTTGTTGTATTTATCGTGTGAGATAAATTTCGCATAAATTTTGCCTTTCATACTATTTACAGTTTGAAAGTGGTTGGAGGACTTTTTTTTTACCCTGGATGTTTCCTACCCAGTGTTGGGTAAGAAATGCCCAACGCCAACATTTGGTACCAAACGTCCAGGGTAGGAAACGTCCAAGTACGAAACGCCCGCAATTCGAAAAAAGAAACTAGTTTCGTGCCTGAGGACATTTTACATATGAGCCGCGACACACGAAAACGCCTCTTCGGAAGTTTAGACGACAACGTCATAGAAATAACAATTTATGACGTCGGCCGGTAATCAATTAATTGTTAACCAAATTTTTTTGTCACTTCCGTGTTTTTACCTAATTATTATATCATTAGGGAATGTTTTTTCCTTAATATAAATAGTTGATGCTATCGAAAATGGGTATTGTTTAGGTTTTTGTGTTGTTATTTAAAACAACGACTTCGTCCAAGACGCCGAAAGTCAACGTCACCATTAATGATACAATCTTTAGTTTTCAAACTGAGATAAAATCATTTTTATTTAAGATAGCAACATAAAACAAAGAGATTTTTAAAGAGAAAATCACCGTGTTTAATGAATATTAAAAAACATAAAATGTATTTTTTTGTCTGAAGGGTCGTTTTCGCTTGTTTCGGCTCTTATATTAAATATTGCATAAAACATTTGAAAACTCTAAATGCTACATAGAATAGCTAGATTAGTTGATAGAAACCAGAGAGTAAAACCAGGCAAAAGATCGTCTGACATTAAATTCTTCCTTGAAAGTAGACAAAAGTATCTAACAAAAATATTCAAACCAGTTTATCAACTATCATACATTTTATGTTTAAAAATTCAATTTGGTCAAACTATTTGTTTTTGTAGTTCTTATACAAAAAACAAAAAAATCGAAACGATTCTAATTGAACAAACTCTGGCTTCTTTATTTTTTATTTTTTAAATTTCTTTTTCGATAAAAATAATACTTTATTGTTTTTAATCTTACTAAATAATAACGATTGATGTTTTTTATGAAACGTTTTGAATTAAGTGATGAACACGTTTCGCGTCACGGCTTGTATAAGTTTTTCCATTTACAGATTTTCCTTTGTTATTTTTGGTTTATTATTTTAAACCCGACAATATCCCACACTTTCTGATTGCTGCTGTTTCCCTGTAAATGGATACAGGGTGTCTTTGTTTTCAGCTTACAACATGTTGGTTACGTCGCCTATTTTAATTTTTAATATAAAAAATTAACAGTATAGTTTAAATGCATCAATCTGGTGTGGATTGCTCTCTATATGTTGACGACTTTGTTATATGTTATCGTGCAAAAAAACATGAACACTAATTGAGAGACAACCTCAACAATGTCTCAAATAAACTTCAAACGTGGTCTGATGAAAATGGTTTTACATTTTCTAAATCTAAAACTAATTGTATGCATTTTTGTCTACTACGTAAACATCATGAAGACCCTCATCTAACACTGGATGGGTCACCAATACCAGTAGTGGATGAGACAAAATTAATTGGTCTTATTTTCGACCGTAAATTTACGTTTATACCACACCTTAAATACTTGAAGGCCAAGTGCCTTAAAGCTCTTAATTTCCTTAAAGTTGTTGCAAACACTAACTGGGGAGCGGATCGTAAAGTCCTTTTTACACATTTATAGATCTCTTATCAGATCCAAGTTGGACTACGGCTCAATAGTCTATGGATAGACTCGTAAGTCATACTTGCAGATGCTCGATCCTATACAGAATCAAGGATTACGACTCGCCTTAGGTGCCTTTCGTACATCACCAGCCGAAAGTCTATATGTTGAAGCTAATGAACCATCACTGAGACGGGACAAATTAGCCCTTCAATATGCCATTAATTTAAAATCTAACCCTTCAAACGCAACTTTCGATAATGTTTTTAATCCTAGTTATGAACCTCTTTTTGATCGAAAACCAAAGGCCATTCGACTATTTTGTCTTCGTATTAAACTAAAATTAAGAGACACTGACATCGACCTAAATTTGATTGCCAAGTACAAAGTACCACAAATGCCACCATGGACTTTGGAAACACCAACAACTATTTTCGATCTTTATAATAGTAACAAATCCAGTACAGACCCTACTGTCTTTTAAAGCAAATTTAATGAAATTAAATCGAAATACAGTGACTTTCAACATATATGGTTTTAAAGATGGAGATGAGGTAGCTGCAGCAGCTGTTGTTCACAAACACAGCATAAAGAGCCGCCTGCCTGACAAGGCCTCTATCTTTTCAGCTGAACTTAAGGCAATTGAACTTGCCTTAAATTGTATTCAGGAATCTGATGATGACCATTTTGTAATCGTTTCTCATTCCCTTTCATCTCTTCAAGCACTGGGTAATATGAAACATGATAACCCACTTGTGCTTAAACTTTTAGAAAAGTACAATTCTCTTATAATTGATAATGTTATTATTTTCTGCTGGCTTCCAAGCCATGTTGAAATACGTGGTAATGATAGAGCTGATAGTGCTGCTAAGGCAGCATTAGGTTTACATATATCTAATACCAAATTACCTTATACTGATTTTAAATGTTGTATTAACACATATATTCGTAACTCTTGGCAAGCCGCTTGGGATTTGTCAGTTAACAATAAACTCTATTCAATTAAACTGTTACTCGGAGAATGGCGTTCTTCTAGTAGACCCATTCGTCGAGAGGAAGTTGTCCTAGCCCGGTGCAGGATAAGGCATACACGTTATACTCATTCATATTTCTTACACGGTGAGCAATTACCAGAATGTATACCATGCTTTGCACCGTTAACGGTTAAACACATATTGCTGGAATGTGTAGACTTTGATCCTATGCGTCAAAGGTACTACAATGTTAATACTATGACCGAGTTATCTAATACTATGGATTTTAGTCTAGTTTTAGATTTCCTGAAGGAAGTCAGACTATATAAATCATTATAATATGTTCTTGTATATATTTACTTCTTTATATACCCGTTTTCGGGCATTTGTTGATTTACATATATCGTTTATAGTACCACCATATCAAATAGTGTTATTTTTATATATTTACATTAATTTTTAATTAATCCTTCATTTCTTCATCATTCATCAGTTTTTGCTCACAATATGACCTATTTATGTGTCCACGTGCCGTAAAACACCATTCATTCATTCATTCTATTTAATTTTGTTAAACGTCATTTGATTTGCTGGCAGACTTAATCCATCCAAACAACGTTTAAGTTAAGCGATTGAAATAAAGAACGACAACTCTAGGCCAACGATAAACCTGGAACTGTATAACTCCTCGACGACTGTTATTTCATCTTCAGCGATCACGTCGGAGGCATTTACTGACAATTTCAAGATTAATCGATTAATCGGAACAACACTACTCAGAACCCGCTGTGTATCAATAGAATCTCCACAAATACGGAGATCCTTTACTTGCTATTTAAACCGCTAAAAGACAACCTTGAAATAGAATTATAGTTCATTAACCGCATTTAAAATATCTGCTCCTGGGGCAACGTCCTACTATATTTAAGGTAATTAACACAGTATTAACCTCAGCTGACTGAATATTGACTTGCCTTGACAGCTAATAATGCTACCACACTATTAGTGTAAGCCCTGTTTTGTGACAGACTCTCCACGTCGATGAGACCGACGCATTCTTGGCTTACTGTGCATTGCCATGATACAGTATATGTTTAAAGGGAAATGTTATCGTACAAATTAACGTAAACGCAAACTTGTATTAAATCTTCTCAGTGTAACATTGATTTTAAATGTTGTCGCTTATGTTATTATTATTGTTTTAAAATCAACTGTTTATCTCCAAGACTGTTTAAAACCCTTCAAGACTTATTGCAACGATTTGAGAATGAAAGTTAATTTAACAAAAAACAAAATAGTTATTTTTGGTACACGAAACACAAATAATTACCGGTTCAATTAAACGAACAATTTATAGACGTAATAATACCTATCATTATCTAGGCCTAACATTTACACGTAATCACTCAGTTTCAAATGCACGCAAACATGTGGTCCAACAAGCAACAAAAGTGATGTATGTCCTTTTTACTAGATCAAAATATACTGATCCCCCAATTGACTTAATGCTCAAACGTTTCGATCGCACAGTATTTATTTACCAATACGCACATATGGCTGTGGAATTGTTGGATATGAACATCTTAACATGACTGCGAAGGTACACTATGATTTCATACGTAAAATTACATTTCTGTATAGGTTATACTATGACAAATTACTAAAACAGGACTCGGAAGTGAACACTCCTCCCCCAGTTCTGTATCTCATTACGTGGTCCCGCCTTAATTCCATTAAGCGAAGCGAAATATTATATTATCAGGATGTTATAACGTATGTTTCGACGACAATACAACACATATAAAAGCATGCGATAAACTGTTTAAAAGTACCTGTTTAATGTTTTGCTTAAACAATATGTAAACATTTAAGCGGAAATTACGGTTTTATTTCATATCACAGCCGACCCCGTTTTCACTTCTTGGAGAAGGGGTTGGATGAGGTATGAACGTTAATACTCGGACCACGTAATGGTATTCCCTCCAAATTTAGAGCTTATATAACTACTTATTTCATACATAATTAAAAAATTAACAGCAAATGTATATAATTATGTAATGTTCATTTTGAAAAACATGTACTTTTGTTTGAAGTATTTTTATTTTAATCATCATATGTTAACAAATTCATGTGTGATGCTTCTGTGTAATGTTCAGTTCTCGAGTTGGATAAAACAGATGAAAGTAGTCCCCATCAGACATTCCAAATTACACAACCAATGATTTTCCAATACTAGTTTACCATGACCGATTATTTCTTTTCAGGGGTCATTGCACCATTGATTTTCCTTCTTATATAGGACAAATGTATGTCAAAAGACAAAACATGCGCGTTTTTCTCCGTATTTTTTTTTTTAAAACACATATCAATCAAACGATCGAGCGTCCGCCAATATAAAAATGTAATAAAACGGCGAGTCATATGTGGTAGAGGGTGTTTTTACTGTTTTAATATGTATTGTCATTAAGGAACTAATAATTGCATGTGTTGAATTTATGCTAACCTTAACATTATTAGGCTAACACCCTTTAATAGTACTGGTCATAGCTGAATAGGTTTAAGAGGGAAAGTAGATTGTCATCTGACATCCAGGTGAAATCTGATTGGTCAATAGGTAGTTTTAAATTAGTCTTGCAAAGAAAGTTGAAGTGTCAAGAAGTCTCTTGAAAATATAGTTGCATCCATCTTGGATCAGTTATTTTAATCAGTTTAATGTACTTGCAATATTTGCAGTGTCTATATTTATATTCTTAGAGTTTCCTAAGAATATAGGACAGTTATGTTTTAATATATATAATGGTAAAATTATGTACCATGATTTGGAAGTGTTTTGAAATGGATGTAGGATTTGGAAGGTAGGAAACATATTTGTTTTATTCCTTGGTCATTGTTTAATGTCATATTTCTCTATCATTGATTCCAACTGATTGATCAAGGGATTGATAATTGACAAATTACCAAATCATAGGGATTAAGATGTGATTTTAACTATGTGTAACTTTGTAATTGCCATGCATCTGTTTGCATCTATAAGACTGTGAATATAATAGTTAAATGGCATTAGATCCGTCCGTGCGTCCGTTGTCGGATATGTAGATTTTATAAGTAATCATTAAATGAACAGATCCACGAATTGTATATTGATGTTTGCTAGACATTTGAATCGATTGTCTGTGTCCAGTTTGTTATGATGTAGTTTAAAGGTACATGAACTAATTCAGACCTTTTATGTACAGATATATGTAGAGCTGGTGGCGAGCTGGTAGATAGAATGGCAGGAGAGATGGATGTGATGGATATAGTCTTTGTACCATATACATGTAGGTATTAATAATAACTATGTGACTATATTGCGACTATATTATTTAGTAGTTCATACTGCTGATATGCGTTAAGGAATTTGTATGTTTTGCAATATGTTAATATATCCATTAACAGTAAGATTGTAATATATGTGTAATACGTGATGTTAAAAGCATTAAGTATGGTTTGTTTTAAATACATTAAGTAATTGTATGTCTGATAAACTTCATATTTATGGAAGTTATTGAGTAATTACTTAATCTGTGATATTGAATGCATATGTGTAATATTTTAGATGATTTACGTTGAGTATTATATACTTTCAGAGATGTTTATTATTCATACCATCAATAAATGATGTTTACGGAAGCTGGCGTTTGTTTAAATGACAACCCCTTGTTATGGCGTGTGGCAACAATAGAGCTAGCCGGGTCACGCTATAACACATATATCCCGTAAAACGAATCTGTTGAATGACGTCACGTCCTGTTTTGACACGTCACAGATTGATTTACCCCATTTCTGCTTTCGCTTTCTGTCTATGTCAATTATTATTAATTATCTCAAACAAACACTAATAACTGTTCCCAATACATCATTCGGATAAAGTATAGGTAGTTATAACAAAAAACAATCAAAAATGTGCATTTTGTATCACTTGTAAGGCAGGGAAACGTTTGTTATTAGGCACTATTTTACTATACACCACAGAAGCAGAAACGCAATGGTGTAATTACGATAAAGTGCACTTAATACATAAATATAAATACGCACAGGCGCCGCTTCGCATTCATCAACATTTTAATGGACAGTTACAGCCTCAAAATCATTTTAGGATAAAAACACCACACATGCATGAATGAATGAATGAATGAATGAATAAATGAGTGAGTGAGTGAGTGAGTGATGAGTGAGTGAGTGAGTGAATGAATGAATGAGTGAGTGAGTGAGTGAGTGATGTGAGTGAGTGAGTGAGTGAGTGAGTGAGTGAGTGAGTGAGTGAGTGAGTGTGAGTGAGTGATGTGAGTGAGTGTGAGTGAGTGATGTGAGTAAGTGAGACGTGAGTGAGGAGTGAGCAAGTGAGTGAGCGGTTGAGTGGTGAGTGGGTGAGTGAGTGAGTGAGTGAGTGAGTGAGTGAGTGAGTGAGTGAGTGAGTGAGTGAGTGAGTGAGTGAGTGGTGAGTGAGTGAGTGATGTGAGTGAGTGTGAGTGAGAATTTAGATGTATGAATAAATAAGTGTTATTGAACAAATGAATGAATAGGAATGAATGAATAATAATTATAAATGAATGAATATGAATGAATGAACGAATGAATCAATCATATCAATCAATGCATGCATTTATGAATGAATGATGAATGAATATTCGATCGATCGGTCGATTAATAGTCAATTAATCAATCTGTCATTATATCAATCGATCAATATAACTGACTGGATGACAGTATGTATGTATGTCAAATTCGTTTTCCAGTACAAGATAAAATAATATAAGTAAATAATTACTTTATTATAGTGACATTGTGTTATTTACAAATATGTTATCAACTTAAAGTTATATTACCACACCCGTCGCGTTAAGTCTACAAGTCACTTTAAATAGATTATTTATAATAAATACACAAACACACATTAACAGCTAGATATAAATACATGCATAGTGAAAATATATTAAGGTTATACTCTGTAATTATACGGTGTATGACTAGTATACAGAATTACCAGTCATCTCTAAACAAGCATGATATTTGTTGTTGTTTTTTGTTTTTGTGTTTTTTCATAGATAAAAAGTATATGCATAAGTCACGCAGGCACACAACTACGCTCATTTGTACATACACACACACACTCACACACACACACATACACACACGCACAATGACAATGTAAACACTAAATGCTTACAATGAGATATTGTACGCATACATCACACTACATTTACATTGTGGTAATTTGTTTGTTCAGTTTGTAAAGATACAGTTTACTGCGCAAAATACAATGCATTTTGCAATACACGC
The DNA here is from genome assembly GCA_037043455.1 of Cyrtodaria siliqua. Classification (NCBI taxonomy): domain Eukaryota; kingdom Metazoa; phylum Mollusca; class Bivalvia; order Adapedonta; family Hiatellidae; genus Cyrtodaria; species Cyrtodaria siliqua. Next base: position 133,315 of record JAWPHD010002503.1, on the reverse strand, counting down.
ATAATGATTGTTAAGCACATATGCTACTTTTGCAAGTATGAAAACGATTTAAGATCACTTTGTATCTCACAAGCCTTAATTAAAAAAATTGCCTAAGTTCTTCACATTTTGAAGATTAAACAAAAAATTCATTTCATCTCCTATATCATTTTCAGAACATATTTTACTTTTCCTATTGTTAACATTAGGACCAACATAGCTCCCAGTAACTCTTATAAGTAAGATTCCACATCAAATCAAGTGTGATCTCTCATTTTGTGTTAAACTAAACAATACATGTTGTTCGGCTTTATATTCGTGTTTAAACTGAGTATGTCTACAGTCCAGTCTATGTTATATTATCTTAACAAACAAATCTCGATTTCTTTTAAAACAACGGGAGTCGTGGAATGAAAATGATGTAGCAGGTTAATTTGCTCTAAGTTTTGTTTTATTTCTGAACATCACGTATTACCATTACAGTTAAATCATATTCTCATATGACTTTTTTAATTCTAGCATTATTCATATTTATCAGACGATTCCACAATCCTAACATGTTGACCCAACGCCTGTGTGTAGAGATTACCCAACCCATATCGCCAGTAAACGCTAAAATTGGACACAGACTACGCACACTCAAACAATTTGGAATAGCTCGATTTTGAATCATGTCAAATTTATTGAAACTTTTGAAACCCATACAATAATCCACAGCGGGTACCACAGATGAGTAATATAACTTAGTATAAGGTTAGTTAGTTTAAACTTATTTATTTACATCAATTGTAACGAAAGATCTTTGAAAGTATTTGAATCACTCTCGATGGAAATGGCGGGGATCGAACCCACGACTTTTCGATCATTGATCCATCGAACCCACGACTTTTCGATCATTGATCCAGCGCTCTACCACTAGACCGCAGCGCTCCACAGTATACTTAGTATACGTTTCATAACCAACATCTTTGTGGTTCTGTATTTTGAAATAATAGCCCCTCAATGCTCTACAGCCCGCTTGTGACACTACTTTTGCAGTCCGTACAAAATTAAAATGTTCATATAGATGCACCCCCAAGATATCTGCAGACAGGCGTATATTCAACAATCTGATTTCTCAGTTTAAATTCAAATTCACTGCGAGGTTTGCCTTTTTTTCTAAAATGCATACCATGTTATTTAGAGTAATTAATCAGACGCAGTTTACGACACCACTTACAGACAAAGGCAAGCATTTTCTGCATATCATTTTCATTTTCAGAAAGTAATAATATATCGTCTGCATACAGTTAACAACACATATTTGTATCATCAGTTGTAAAGAAAAGTTAGGTATCAAACCTATGTCAGGTGAATTCAACCCATAAGTGAGGTCATTGATAACATATGCGAAGACTGTCGGCCAGCTACTGTCACCCTGACGTACCCCAGACAGTGCAGGGAACCAGTCAGATAGAAAGCCGGTCAATTTAACACATGAGGAGGTGTCAGATAATAGAGCTTTTAACGAATTAAACTACAAATATCTCAACTTCCTTGATCAAAAAATGAACCTAGGTAAATGTTTTGTCCGGTCTTTGAAATATTTGTGTCGGTTGAATGGTGTTTTACGTCATGTTTAACACAGTTTAGGCTATATATGACGGTCGATTGTTTAGTGGTGTAGTTTAGATCATGTATCTGATGTATTCATACACGCGATATGTTTTGATTCTCTTTATCACGTTTTTCTATTAAATGTCAACCGTATGTTGTGCCATTGTAGTAAAGATTTTAATTATTTAGTTTCATGCCTAACCTAACAGCTTGGAACAGAAGAATACGATCAGCTCACATTCTCTGTCATCATCATGAATGGAAACGGTACTTCTAAATTTATAGGCAATAACTATATCATTAAATAAACATTATTCTCTCGTATTATAAGTGCGCGCCGTCGAAATAAAAAATGAATATGATTTGCTGATTTATTTCGATATTCAGAAATTTGTAAAATCTCAATATTAGTGGAAATTGTACAAAACACATTATTCTTTTGTCCATATTTACATGAATTATTTATATATATTACCTCGGGAGAAAATAACAACGTTATTGTCATGAGGTGTGCTTACAAAAGGCAGTTAAACATACTCGTAATTGCATGTAACAGCTCCTGAAGTCAAATTAGATGACTGAATTAGACAATCGATCACATTTCTGAGTTCGACGTTCAAACCAAATATTTACCGAGCTTGCACAGATTGTTAATATCAATAACAACTTAGACAAGTTCGTAAGCTAGCCAGATCGGATCAGTAACACCAGAGTTATGGCCCTTGTTTTTTTCTAAAAAATGCCATTTTCTGCCTTGTGAATACTCTAGCACCTTTATTTATTATTTGATCTTTTAAATTGCACAGATTGTTAATTTCAATAGAAGCCCAGACAAGTAAGAAAACCAAACAGGTCGGATCAGTAACACCAAAGTTATAGCCATTGTTTTACTGGAAAATGCCATTTTATTCATTTTGACCACTATAGCACCTTCATTCATTATTTGATATTTACCAAACTAACATATATTGTTGTAGCATGGTCGGTGACATTTCCTTTGATGAATACAGAGCATTAAATTGTTTAATTTAGGGTAACTAAAGGGGCGTGGCTATGCCGTACTACAACTACCGGATATTGGAATTTAGAGTACGGTCACTATGACGTCACAGTGTTACTAAGTACACCATGCTACAAAAAAGATAGAGTCTGTCTCAGCTCGTTCGTTATTTAAACACCTCGATGGGCTACGCCCACCTCGGTGTTTAAATAAGCCAACTCGCTGAGACCAGACTCTATCTATTACTTAATATCAATGAAAGCTCGGACAAGTTTGAAAACCAGTGATATTGGAATAGTAACTCTTGAAGTATGGCCTTTGAATTAGTCGTTAAAATGATAGGGCTATCCATTTTCATCCGATCTTTGCCAAACGTTTCCTGGTTGCTAATAGCTCGGACAAGTTCGTAAACCAGCCAAATTGGAGTAGTAATACCAGTGTTATGGCCCTTGATTTAGTTAAATATTCTGTATTTTACCTTGTTAAGATGATAGGGTCTTCATTTGGCCGTATTTCAACAAAAGTTTGCAGGGATGATCAGTATCAAGCCAAGTTGTGCATATCGTCAACGCGTTCCGGTTGAATGGTTTTGGCAGAGTTATGGCCTTTAAAAGGTTATATTACAAAAAAGCTTTGTCCGGACTAGTTCTCCTGAAACCCTGGTTGAATTTCAACGAATCTTTGCAGGTATGATCAATACCAACTTGAAGCTTAGTTGTGTATGTCATCGCATGTTCGGGCTGTAATAATTTTGTGAAGTTATGGCCCTTTATATGGCCCTTTATAGGTCTTAATACACAAATATTTTACTAGTTCTCCTGAGCTCCTGGCCGGATTTGAGCGAAACTTGACAAGGTTGATCAGTATCAAGCCTGGTTGTGCATTCCTTCGCCTTGTTCCAGTTAAATGATTTTTAGCGGAGTTATTGCCATTTAAAAGTTTTAATGAACACACTTTGTCGATAAAAGTCTATTCAGAAATCGTTGCTGGATTTCAGCGAAACGTTTAAGGGATGACCAGTACCAGACCTAGTTGTGCATATCGTCGCCATGTTACGATTGAATGATTCGTATATGAGTTATGGCACTTTTTTAGCACACGAACATTGTACGGACTAGTTCTCCTGAACTCCTGGCCTGATTTCGATGACTCTTTGCAGGGATGATCAGTACCATGCCTAGTTGCACCAAGTTGCCGTTAATTTCCGGTTGATTGATTGTGCAAGCGTGTTAAAGAAAGGCTATACGTCATAATGTCATGACGTTAGTGACGTCCCAGTTTTATATTTATTGCATTTTTTATGTTATTTTAATGAAAAGCCAGTCAGTATCATTGTTTTGATCAACGCTGACAGTTTTAACGCCATGACGTCATCCAAAATGACTGCCAAAGACGTCATAATTGAAAATATGTTCGCGATATCTACTTAAAGATCGGATTTTGATTCAAATGTCACAGCGTGTAGATAATAATGGTTAGTTGTACATGAACGTCACAAGTTTCATGACGGCATCGAAGATTGCCGCCAGTGACGTCATAATGAATTACTGTTATCGCTAGATCTCAACAGTTTATGATCGGATTTGAAGGACACTTTCACAAATTGTAAAGATCATGGTCTAGTTGTGCAAGAACGTCAATGACGTCTATATTTTTTTTTAAAAATCTATTGCTTTCACTTATTGCATTTCTTATGTTATTTTACTGAAAAATCAATCAGCGTCATTGTTTCGGTCAACGCTGATATTTTTAACGTCATGACGTCATCCAAAATGGCCGCCATTGACGTCATTTAAGAAATATTGTAATCCCTTTATCTACTATATTTATGATCGGATTTTGATACAACTTTCAAAGCATAGAGAAAATAAAGTGTTGTTGTGCAAAAACGTCAAAAGTTTCAGGACGTCATACCAGATGGCCGCCAGTGACGTCATCATGAAAATATTGGTATTAGATCTCATACATTTATGGTCAGAAGTAAATAAAACGCTCAAAGATAGTAGAATACAAGGTCTAGTTGTGCTAGAATCTTTAACGGTGTATCTACCTCATAAATGAGATATATGGTCCTATAGAAACCACAGCGTCCAAGCGCAATGGCATCGTAGTTCCACACTGTACTGCAAACAAGGACTTGAACATACAATGCAAGAGACAAAAAACAACAGAAAGGGTGGTGAAGACAGGGTTACCGAAATGGAACGGTCAGTAGGCAATAAGGCCTACTGGTTAGATTGAATCGATTTATATGCGCACAATCCTCGCTATTATCCTTTTTTCAACGCCCAAATAGACAAGACAGTGTACACACAACTACATCCCATCAAAAGGAATTCTCTAACAATAAAGTCCACATCCTGAGAAACAAACTAAAGAAACACATACAAAATAAAAAACATCTCAGGATGTATCCAGAATCGTACTGAACAACCATAGTAGTTGCAGCTAAAGAGAAAACCAATCTAGGGTACGACCAGAAAACCCGAGGGACGAAAGCTCATGCACTCACCTCCCTAAGTTGGGGTTTCAGTAGGTACAATCATAGAGTCCCAAGAGGTAGTCCAGACATCGCACAAGTGAAAAGTGAAGCGTAATGACTGACTATAGAGGGGTCAACATGTCATGATGACGTCAGTGACGTCACAATTTTATTAAAAAATCGATTTTGTTCACTTATAGCATTTTATTTTTGTATTTTACTGAAGAATTTATCAGTGTCATTGTTTCCGTCAATGCTGACAGTTTTAACGTCATGGCATTAACCAAAATGGCCGCCAATGACGTCATTTAATAGATCTTGTAATCGCTATATATACTTCATTTAGGATCGGATCTTGATTCAACTATCACAGGTTGTAGACATCAACGTCTAGTTGTGCTAGAATGTCAAAGTTTGTCACGACGTATTCAAAGCTGGCCACCAGTGACCTCATAATGGAAATCTTGTTATGGCTATATTTTTTATATTTATGATATGATTTGAACAAAACAATCAGAGATACTAGAGTCTAGTGTCTGGTTGTACAGGAACGTCAAACAGAATCCCTACGTCATGACGTCATGACGTCAGTAGCGTTAGACTATTAAGAAATTCGATTGTTTTACTGATTGCATGTTATTTTAGAGAAAAACAAAACAGTGTCATGTTATCATCTTAGACATCGCTGACCGTTGTTTCGTCATGACGTCTTCCAATTTGGAAATCCCGTGTTTGATCTTCTTCTTCTTCTTCTTCTTCTTCTTTTTCTTCTTCTTCTTCTTCTTCTTCTTCTTCCTCTTCACATCGCCATTTTTCATAGTAATACTGGTCACAGGGCCTAACAATTGTGCACAATGGTACAGCTCAGGCTGGAATAGTGTCCTGAAGCTTTTGGGGCGATGACGTCATCCAAGATGGCCTCCACTGTCATCAGGGCAATATTGTTAACGTTATATCTGCTGTATTTATGATCCGATTTGAACAAAACTTTATCAGATTGTAGAGTTTAGAGTCTAGTTGTGCAATAATGTCAAATCGTGTCTCTAAATGGTGACGTCATGACGTCAATGAAGTCACAATGTGATTAAAATTGTTTTTAACCTGATAGCATTTTGTAAGTTAATTTTAGAAATCTCATTCACTTTCATTGTTTCAGTCAACGCTGAAGTTTTAACGTCATGACGTCATCCGAAATTTCCGCCAATGACGTCATTTAAGAAATATTGTAATCAAGATATATGACGTCATTTAAGAAATATTGTAATCAAGATATCTCCTTCATTTATAATCGGATTTGCATACAGCTTTAACAGCATGTAGGCAATAAGGTCAAGTTGTGCAAATATGTGAAATATTGTCATGACGTCATCCAAGGGGCCGCCAGTGACGTCATGATAAACATATTGTTAGCGCTAGATCTCAAAGGTTTGTGGTCGGACTTGAATGAAACTTTCACAGATTGTAAAGTTTAGGGTCTAGTTGTGCAGGAATGTAATTTAGGATATTGGGGATAACTAACCCTGTTTATATAAAAAAGTAATATATGACTTTGTAATTAATGATTAATTTACGGGACTGTTAAAATACAGAACTCACCGAGAGCTCATATTCTGCTATTAAATCCTCATGAACGACCAAGATGTATTGAACAGCCGCCGTTTTTTTTTTCGCCGTGCTGGATTTTGGCAAAAACAGCATGTAATTCTGAATAAGCTCGGGCGCTTTTGCCTATATCATATGAAAGTACATATTAAATGATTGTACAATAATATTATATTTCATCGGTGAAACCCATTTTTTTCCAAGAAATTTGACACGAAGTTGACCTCTCCCATGTGATAAGCCTTTTTCTCGTGGGAGAACGTTTTTTCCCATGGGACAGTTGCTTTCCCATGTGACAATAAATGCCCAAGGGAAATGATTTGGACAGTATAACCATTGGAGAAATAAAAAGTATTTATCTTTCAATACAATGTCAAAATAGTATGCGGCTTTCATATTTATGGTATATGAGGAAGTTTTACAGCGATACGAGCACTTTCAAATTTTCCCATGGGAGAATTTCCCAATATTATAATTTTTGAAAATGCCTATGAGAAAATGATTTTTTTTTCTTACATGTAAGAGCTAAAACAACATTTCAAAGCCTGGAAATATCTTCCATTGCAGTGTTAACAATTAAATATGGCTTTATGTTTATAATTTAATGAAATAAAAACTTTCCCAAAATAAAATGGGAAAATTCTCCGAAATTGTTATTGGGAAAATGTTCCCAAATTGTTTTGGAAAATTCTTCAAAATTGATTTTGGAAAATTCTTCCATTTCTTCCATTTATATACAATCATGCCAAATAATATTAGTAAAAAAAATAATTCTGATTTGCCAGTTTGTTTAAAACTGAGTATTTTAACTCAGATTTAGTATACTGTGATTCGTCATTAACATATACATAGCCTGAATGAATATATCAAAATTATGCTAGGAAAAACACACCGATGTATATGATCTATGGTGAACTAGGTAGACATCCAGTTTCTATAACAATTCAAAGGTGTATGATATCGTACTGGAACAAACTACTACCATTAAGGGAACACAAATTATCATTTAAAATTTATAAATATATCTATGCCAAAACAGCCAAATACGGAATTTAAATGGATAAATAAAATCAAAGAAATACTTAACTCAGCTGAAAGATCAGATCTATGGCTAAACAAATGTATATTTGGCAGTCAAATACTGGTTTAATATAAATATTATTTCAACGAAATCCACAAGCTGGAAAAGTATTTCACTATTCTATCAAAAAAATGAGTAGTTAACAGTATTCAAATTCCGAACTGCAAATCATAGACTGCCAAATGAAACTGACAGATGGGACGGAACGGCACTACAAGATCGAATATGCAATATGTAACAGCGGTGACGTAGGTTCAGAGCATCATTATTTACTTGTGAATATTTTCAACAACACAGAAATACGTGTTTAAATAATATAAATCTAAATCTTCTGAACAAATCACTCATCAAAACAAATTGCGAATCTACCTCAGCCGAAATTAAGGTTTTATTTCATACCCCAGCCAACCCTGTTTTATCTTATTGGAGAAGGGGATGTATGGGGTATGAACGTTAATACTCGGACCACGTAATGAAGTAATACATACCATGAGCGCATCTTTACATCCAAGATGTATGAAATATACAGAACCATGGTTATCATGCGCTACGACAAGTCGGTCATCTCGTGTGCTCAGGCGTGACGGGGTAATCAATGGCAAACGAACTATTATTATTATTATTATTATTATTATTATTATTATTATTATTATTATTATTCTTAATATAATTATTATTATTATTTATTAGTATTAGTATTATTACTACTACTACTACAAAAAATACTAATACTATTACTACTACTACTACTAATAATATTATTATTAGTAGTAGTAGTAGTATTAGTAGTAGTAGTATTAGTAGTATGTGTAGTAGTAGTAGTAGTAGTAGTAGTAGTAGTAGTAGTAGTAGCAGCAGCAGCAGCAGTAGTAGTAGTAGTAGTAGTAGTAGTAGTAGTAGTAGTAGTAGTCGTCGTAGTAGTAGTAGTGAGCTCAGCTCGCGTCGCGAAGCGACGCGCGCAAGCGAGCTCTACGGTAACGCGAGTAGCAAATACTACAGGGAAAAAAAACGTGGAAAAAAATTCAAAACACAGTTAACTCCCTTAGTCAAACAAACTTAACTCCCTTGTTAGGGGAGGTCATGTCTGTATTCGTTCCAAACGCAGTTAACTCCCATGTGTTTGGTATCCGGCCCACCTCTATTCGCGTTGGAGCTAGTCCATCCAGTTGGCAGGTTACCAGACTTCATCGTTAATGTGACGTCATTAGAAGGTAAACAACCGTTGGTGATTATTGTGGCCGATCATGTCCAGCTGGATAAAGAAAGTCAAGGTAACAGTAGATCTACCTAAACTGTAAAAGCTACTGCAGTATCGATAATCTAAAATACCATGATTAAATGAAAACGCATCGCACGTTAGTGATATATATCTAGTTATTCTGTATCGTAAAGTCGGTGGGTGGGGAAATTTTAACCACTGCTGTGCCTAGTGTGTTAAAATACACGTTTAATGCTCTTTTGAAATTTTTCGTATTGGCGAGTATATGCAGTTACATAGAACGTCAGAATAATAAAAAAAGACTGCATAGGAGCCAATTTATTAGGCTAATAGCCTATGCTGTGCCAAGTTTCCAAGAGACAAGAGTTAGGAAATACACGTGTACTCTTGTGAAAATGAGCATATGGACTCGGTTTGGTAATATTTCAGTACATTGAGAATAGAACAAAATACATTGTTTTCGAGCCGTTGTCATTTATTCCAACACTAAGGTACACATATCTGGAACTTTTTTCCTTCAACTATCCATGTAGTAGTCCTGAAAATCAAACGTCTTAACCCCTGTCGATATACTTGTTTGTTTACAAATTTCACTTCCGTACACAAAATGTCCATTTCAAATTGTTCACCACATCTCTGTGAGTAGGCAGATGGCGTTATGCGATTCCCTCCACAGTCAGCAAATAGTCCTGCAAAACAAAACTCAGAGCTAATAAAAACTGCCAAACATTGTGTTTTATATAATGGCATAGTAAACACAGTATTCAAACACATTTTTTCACAAGTAACCAGGCCCTGAACTGTCAACACATTTTTTTTTAAAGTACTACTTTCGAACCGGAATCAAAATAATACCAGTCTGACACCATATACATGATATACACAAATATCATACACAGCTAAACGCATATCAACTGGAATTATTTTATTGTTAAAATAAAATGCCATAAGAAACAAGACAGGAAAGAATACAAACTTTAGTAGTAGTCGAAGTGTTTGTTTATCCTCGCCATTGGCAACTATGACTTTTGGCGAGCTTTTCAAAAGAAAATTAAGTCCAGTTTTCGTCGGATGTCCTTACATCAATCGGATCCAATGGAAATTACAAGTTGCAGAAGAATAGTTGAGTTGGTGGCAGGTGGGTGAAAAAATCCATCGTTGTTTATCTATAGTAGTTTAAGTCGTAGAAGATTAAAGTTGATCCAAGTAGATTGTTGTTTCAACGAATGGGATGACTGCAAAGATGGTAAGTAGGTCAATCCCATTTCCGGCTCGAAAAGATGTTTAGAATCTTTCCGACCAATCAGGGCACGGTAGATTTAAAGCCTCTTTAGTAGGACAATCCGCGTGCATGTGAAATTCTGCGCTGTCACCACTAAGCAGGTCAATCCTGTTGGTTGTAAGTCCCGTGATGTTTATGTCTGTATCCGTGGTGGTTATACATCTCAGTAGAATCCAAGAAACGGACCTCAGAAGGGCCACGGTACCACCCTAGTGTGGGGGTGTATACCTAATCGGAACGTGTTGTATCTGTACTCAAGACTGCCTGAGTACTACAATTTCAACGTTCAGCTCGATTGGACAAGCTTGTACCGAAAGCCCACCGGGCCCGACGTTGATGGTGGACGATGGTGGTAGTCACGTTCTAACAACACTTACAACGTTCGGCCCAATGGTTCGATGTGTAACGACCACAGGGCCATAAGTTGATGGTTGACGTTGATGGTAGTTCCCTGCAGGACGTGTCGACATCGCTTGTGTTACTTGACGAGTTGTAGGTATCGTCAGTAAGTAAGTGAAAAAGCTGACCAAGCCTCAATCCGTTGTAGACGGACACGTCATGCTGGTTGGGTGGTCTGAACGGGAATGGGAACATACTTTAAAGCTACAGAGTCCCTATATCAATCGATTTCTCTTTGTAGGCGTGTTTTTATTTGTAACTTCATGCTCACCAGCTCATGTCGAAATCGGGTATTTAAGCGAGCAAATATAGCGCAGGAAATCATTTACTGTACATACATCGACCAGTGCACATCGTACCTATACACAGGTAACAGTAATTTTTACAGGAAAAAAAAGTTAGTTTTCTTTCGGGGCTCGAACGCACGACCTTCTGATTTTAAGTCCTGTGCTCTATCCACTGAACTACAACGCTACTTGAGAAAATAGTATACTCACTACCATTTATTATGAGGCAAAATAACTGAACATATTTGAACTCAACTAAAGATGGATCAGTAAATATTCAGTCCATATTGTCGCACGTGTAAATTAACATTGCCTGGTGTAATACTGTATCGTATGAATATGAAACTAATACTTCGCCTCAAATCAACGATATCTCGACTTGTTATTTAGCACTTGATGAGTTTGTGTGCGCGTTGTTGTTATTACGTAAGGCCAAATACAATTATTCCTGTGTTTACTGTAACATTGCTGAAAAAATAGGGTAGGAAGGTAGGCATTTTATTTTTTTATTTTATTTTTTGGCGAAGTTAATTTAAGGTGGCGATGCGCTTTGATGAATGGGAAAATGTGGTATTTTAAAAACTACTATAGATATCAAATGAAATTGTGTATGTGTTATTGATTCCCAAAAGGCATGGCAACAACTGGCTCTTTTCCCAATCACTTGCAATTATTGCAAAGGGGTAAAATCGTTTAATTTATTTTTTCGCAAGTCCGGAAGAGGTTCAGTTCCAACAGCAGGACAATGAGCACATGAGTCGGCCGTAATCGCGTGAACATAATTATTTAAAAAAAAATCAAAAAATCAATAAAATAAAATCAAAAAAAAAGAGTCTGGGGTGTTTTCAGAGGGTCCGTCGGGTTACAGTAAACTCAGGTATAATTTTATTTGGCCTAATGCCTATTTAGTGTAATTATTCTACAAAATACCAATAAATAGCAGTGGTCTAGAGGTTCAGCGTACATCTTTCAAAGCTTACAAGTGCAAGGCTGTGGTTCAAATTCCGTTACGGGCAACTATTCTTTTATCACATATATTCTGAAGCCGTATATTTATCGATGTTACTTGTACGGAGGCTAAATAAAAATGTGAAATTTTACGTATCGATTTCTCCTTATATACAGACTTTTGGGGTGTTCATTGATTTGAAACTACTTCACACGTGACTCATTCATATTCATGAGTTATTACCAGTTAAAATAGGGACTGTACAGCTTTAACAGAATTTGTCTAAGTTCAAGGCCTGAAACAATACTTCATATTGACTAACCGATTATAACTGATGATTGATCGGTTACCGGTACACCCTACCAATGGTAAACAATTACCGATTGTAAATTCCAACTGATTGCCTATCACTAGTAAATGACAGATGACATAACTTGGATCTTGCCTTGTTTTTGCAGCGTTTTAGCACAATTTTGAAAAAATTATATATGCGTCTCATTTCGAATAAACTTCACTTTTCGGTTTAGGGAGCTAATTGCCAAATTATCTGGCATACCTGAATAGAAAATGGCTATTATGTGGTCAAAAATTACACTGATAAGTGATGGGCAGTCGGTTGAAATTTACCAGCGATCATCATTTACAATCGGTTGGATGTAACCGATCAATCATCGGTTATAATCGGTTAGTTAATATGAAACATAACATGAGAATGTTAATCTGAGTTTGAGGCCTTGAACTTAGAATTACTGATTAATCAGGTATTCTTTCCTGTCTTGTGTCTTATACCATTGCCATTTCAACATCAAAATAATTATAATTGAATGATATAAATTTGTTGAGTGTGGTCTCATGGAAAATCATGATTATTTCTATTTTGAACATTAAGTGCATATGTACATGCAACCGATGATCGATTATAGACTTTCATAATCGATCGTCATAATCGGATGCCTAAGTAACTGATGATCGATTCGGTTACAATCGAATAATTGGTACAACACTGATGATATATTATCTTTCTGGCACTGTTTATGGTTGTATCATTTATCATACCTCCCAAGGCACATTATTGTTGATAATATAAGAACAGATTAATAATATAAACAGTATATTTAAGAATTGATTCACTAATTTTCAGTATTCCTGGGGTTTTTAACGACGGCAGTGGTTGCCAAATTTACCATAAAATGCAAAGTGAATGGAAAATTTACCATAAAGTTATTTATGGTAAAGTTGCCACTCTCTACCACCGTTCAAATCCCAATATTTACATTTCTATTGCATTGACCTTAAATGAAACATGTTTATTTGTTGCAATGAAATTCCCAGTGAAGTAACACGTTTACGTTTTGGGCAGAGTTAATTAAAGCAAAAAAAGGTATAGTTTATTCGTATGATTAACTTGAGAACTGTCGTAAGTTGCTATAAAAAAGCGTGCAAGGTTGGCAACGTCACTGTTACCAAGTGTATAAAAGGATTAAATTCAATATTTCTATATTTGTACGGGTTATGAAACATTTAAGCTAGTTTAAATTTAGCGAGCAGTGTCTCGGACTTCACACATTTAAACTAACCTAATATTTTGGATAGCCTATTGAAAGATCTAAATATTGAAATAAATCCTTAAAAAATCAATTCTTCGATGATCTAGTTTTTCATTTGCCTGACTCTAGTACATACTTGTTAACATCCCTCTGCTAGGAAATATTTTCCTTTTTGCAGTGTTGTACAGTAGCTTCTTGAACATACATTTTTAATGGCGTATCAACACATTATCTAAGGTTATTTAAAGCCGCACCAGGCAGAGGAGAAGGATATATAGGAATCATATAACCTTCAATACATGGGACTGCCCATTTTATGTCCGGCGCATCCTTGGCCGTGATAGTAAAGAGGCTGCGTCTAAAACTTTCTCGTCTCTCATAGCTACAGGTTTGAATCCCACTGTAAGCTTAACTCGTCCAGTGAAAAAGTGTCAATAATCACGGATGGCTGGAGCTATACAGTACCAAAGAGAAAAAATGGATTTGCTTCTACCACAAAAAAAAGACCGTCATATATAGCCTAACATGGGCTAAATGACCTAAACATAACACAACATTCAAACAGTTTATGTCCACATCAAAAAAGCAAAGCTAAGAAATTAAACGCATTCCCATTGGCACATTGAAACACTCAGTGCAAGTAAGATCTCTAGATTCAAAGTCTACCATGCTGTGTCACAACAGTTTCAGAAATTAAGACGTTTTAGCCAAATGCTATCAATAGTGTTTGCTGAATCGATTATAAAACTGTGTTTTGAAAATATGTGGTTTTTTTGTTGTTGTTTTTAATCTCTTTTATATGTTTCAGTGCCATTTCTGCCTTAATTAAGCTGCACCCGTAGATGACCTGAATGTTCAGGAATGTCCAAGAAAAGAATATAGTATGTTTCAGTCTTCCATTGTTTGTGGTTGTTTATGACTGCGTTCTGCTTTAATAGTAGAACTCAGCATTAATAACCTGCAACAGATGGCTTGAACTTGCATCCAAACTAAAAAGGACTGGATGTACATGTACCATTAATGAGGCGCAGTCATCTGTGGTTGATGGATACAATAGTGGGATAAGTGATGTACCAAACAATCAATTGTGGCCAATGATTAGTTATTTAGTAATTGATATTAAGTTACGACATTCCAAAAGAGATCATTGCAAAAAATATTATCGCTGAAAACAAAACATACAAGCTACTTAGTCAAGAATCCGTCGGATTACCACCATCTCAAAATAGTACAAAATAAACTCCTTTTTTAATACAAAGAAAGTTACAATTTTTCGCGTACAATGCGGAGGCGGAGAAGCGAACCCGAGGTGCATTCCTCTAGTGACATTGGTGAGAAGTGAGTGAGTTCAAGAACGTTATCCAGACATGATTTGATATTTTGTAGCGCATCCGTGGTTGAGAGGATAAAGACGCTGCATTGGAAACCATCTCAACGCTGCGAGTAAGAATCCCACTGGGAGCTCGACTTGTAAGTGTCAATTCTTATGAACGACGGGAAGTATACAGTATGTGTCTTACATCGTCTACCCAGGAATAAGTCAGTTGTCTGCTTTCACCACTAAAAAATGTCGACCGTCATACATAGCCTAAAATGTGCTGGAAAATGACATTTCACACCAAACAAACAAAAACGATTTAAGTTTTATTTAAATTGCCCTTAACAAAAATGTTCTTGTCCGGTCCATGTGGTAAGTAGCATATATGGTTCCTTTATTCAAGGTCATGCAGTTTTCATGTCCAGTCATACTCTTAAACCCCTTCTTTTTCTTTCGAGTAAAGAGCTAGGAACTTCATACATGTAGATCATAATTAGCTCTTAAAATAATGAGAGCTACCTAATAATAGACCGTGTGTTGCACATTAAATTAATGTTTACATGTTCAAGGTCTGTGTGAATACTGATGTACTTCTGGTGTTCATTCCAATAAGCTGTCCAACACCGTTACCGTATCATTAATATATAATATTGAGGTGAACATCACTTAAGTTCAAGGTCAAGCATCTTGTGCAAGACATTTTCCCTTGGCTTTGTCCGTCTGATGGGAATGGTAAATAGAAGGTCCAAACTACCAATGGCTATCCTGTCTGCATGTTAAATAATTATTACAATTTTTCTGACAGTAAGAGTAGGGCAGGGTTTCACGATTAATCTATTCTTCACCTCTTACTGAGATGGCTCTAATAACCATAATGTGCTGATGATTGTTTTCATTTGCAGTCCAGTGTTTTTTTAATGAGTTGAGCTCGCTATGAGGCAGTGCCTTATTCATATTAATAGTAGTTGTAGTAGGTAGTAGTAGTAGTAGTAGTAGTAGTAGTAGTAGTAGTAGTAATAATAGTAGTAGTAGTCGTAGTAGTTGTAGTAATAGTAGTTGTAGTAGTGGTGGTAGTAGTAATAATAATAGTAGTAGTAGTGGTAGCAGTAGTAGTAGTGGTAGTAGTAATGATAGTAGTAGTAGTAGTGGTAGTTGTTTCCCTCCCCTACTACCTATATACATCTGAAGGCTTAATGAATACTTATATGCCCCGACTACAAATCAGTAGTGTTACTATTTACTGGTTCTTTGAGATCATCAAGATCATTCTGTGTTGCTCTAAGGTAGTATATCGCTTAAGCCGGTGCTAGAAGGCTTGGGAGGTGTTGCAACGTATAATTGCCTCTCACGAACAGACTCATTAAAACGAATCTGCTACTTTTCTCTCTTGTTTGTGTTTGTTGCTTCCAAGGGATCACCTTTATAGTATTTATTGACCAGTATTATTTTACTGTTCCACGGTTCCAAAACAGATGTTAAATAGTTTCAGGTGCATTATTGCAAAAACTGCACATATTGTTATTAATAACATTCGTTTTAGATAAAAGGTATTTTGTTCCATGTATCCTATGGTTGATTTTAAATTGGATACAAAGTAACTTAAGATATTTCGTTATTTTATAAGGTAAGGCATGTAAGCTTTCAATTTCATAGTTTGAAACACTATTTCATTTTTTCCATTTACTTAATGGTTTGGGATATACATTATTTCTAATCATGATGCCATATATGGTTCGACATCCTTTTTCATTTTGTAGAAGTAAGGATATGATTAGTGGATGTAAAGGGTTTGGGCCGTTACAGGCTAGATGCCCAATGTTCAGTTGTGTCAAATAATTCCTGACAGCAGTTATAATACCTTCAAATTCAAGAAAATAATTAAATTATATGCACGAATAAAGATTTCCTTTTTTTTTTAAAATGTCATTGATAAAAGTTATTCCTCCTTTACACCATATTTTGTAAAACACGCTATCGCCTCCGACCTTAATACCCGGTCATACATACTAAATATATATATTAACTGAGTGATGTTGTTGTCAATATATTGGTATAACGTGATCAGCAAACTGTTTATAACTGATAAGAACATCCGTCCAAAAAGGATTTTGTATTGTTTTTAATTTGTGTTTGATGTAATATGTTTTAATTTAAATATATTCAGAAATAATCGGACAGAAAATATTCATGACTATATTTATTTTCGGTCTAAGATATTCGACGGATTCATGCTATTTTTAGAGCTATAATGAGCTTTTCCATTTCTACCTCTATATTTATAATAATGGTAGTTATTTTTATTTTGTCCCTCAAATTATTCCAAAGAAATGTGTAAAATAGGACATGGTAATCCGTTAATTAAATGGTTTGGAGAGGGTAAAATGTTTTTAAAACAATAACTTTACCAATAGGAGTGAGTATTCTTTTAGATCAAACAACAATTTTTTTTTTTTTATTTCTTCAATTTTGGACTCGTAATTCATATTTACCAATAACATTATTTCTGTTGTAAATTTTATACCTACAACTGTAAAATTACCATTTTTCCAACAAAAGATTGTACTCAGGACATAGTTTTACGTTACAATTTTTTCCTGATCCAAACTCATATGACTTTTGTTTTATCTTTATTGATATTAAGGCCGGAGATTCTTGAATAAATGTTAATATTTAGAACATAGAGTTACACAATGTTTCTCTGAAACCGTCTAGAGAGTCACACTTGTGTCATGAGCATATTGTGATATTAAATATTCTTTGTCGTCAATATTAATACCTTTGGGTTACTTCTTAGTAATATTGCTAATACTCGTACTTCGTCGCAGAGAATGAGCATGTAAGGTGATAGTGAGTTGCCCTGACGACAACCCTTTCTGTAAATAGAACTTTTCTGACAAGTGCCCATTTACAATAACACAATATTCAGTATTTAGATCAGAAAATTGTTTCCAACTTATAATCGAAGGCACAAAGTTGAAAAATTGTAAAAAGTTATACTTATAAGACAATGATACTGTGTCAAATGCAGTTGTAAAGTTAATCAAGAGCAGACAACCTTCTATATGCTATTTTTCAGCGTAAAATAAAATGTCATACACTAAATATAATGTTGTTTCATGGTTAAAATGTGAAGAATGTATAATAGCAATTGGATTGAAAGACTAGTGTCTGCGAAGGTAATTTCAGTTCGTAGCAATCAAATTTACATTAGAAGAAAGGGTTTAATGTAAGATTTGTTTTTATTATTGAAATATAATCAGTAGTTCATGAGAATAAGTAGCAAAGGAGAATACCTAGTAGTCAAACTCTTTAGAAGATGTTTCAGGTAAAGTTTCATCAACTCAGTTTGATGATTTAGGAGGTGTTTCTTATTTTAAAATAAGACATATTAAAGGAGATACATAAATATGTCTTATCAATAAACAGTTATGAATATTTAAAAACAATTTCCTTTATGCTATTCGAATAATTAATATTAATTAAGCTATATAGAGAAACTAATGGGGAGCCGCGAGATTTTAAAATATCCTAATTTCCGTGTGTCCCTTTAATAACGTTTAACATCAATCACTAATCAGTGACGATACCGATTTGGAACCAGCTCTATTCGTATGCTCACAGCATATGTAAAGACTGTATCCATGAAATTTGCATCTACTTACTGTAGTAAAATAAATAAATTACCCGTAAACCTATTTGACTGCGTCCCTGTTATTTACTCACAAATCTTACGAAAGCACAGTCAGTTTATACACAGTCAAAAGCCCACAGCAGCTTTCTGAATCTGGGATAAATACTACCGGATCTACGGCAATAACTGACAACGGATCTTTCGTCTCATCTCATCTCCCTCTGAGGTGGCTTATCCAAATTAAAATAATACGATATGTTACAGGTACGTTAACCGTGTTTCATTTCATTGCCTAAACTGAGTGTCATGAACTGTGTGCATGGTATGACCTTTTTTAACTCTCGTGTTAAACTATTTGACATCATGTCTATAGCAAAAGAAGCACACCATGCCGACGTTATAACATTCACTCTAGTAGTACCGATTACACATCAGTACTGTTATTACTAACTGGTCCCTTGAAATCCACAAACCCGCATTGTGTGTCTTCAAATTAGACTACCGTTAAAGCCGGTGCTAGGAGGCTTTGAGGTGTTGCACCTAATATAACCCTTGAATAAAAGACACCATTTGTTTTGTTAGGTTTGTGTTTGTTTCTCATTACGTGGTCTCGCCTTAATTCCATTAAACGATGGGAAAGCTTATATTAGCAGTATTTTATAACGGGTATTTCGATAATAAAGCATGTTTAAACAAAGCTCCACTCTCATATTCTTTTACTGAATACAAATGCAAAAACCTGTTTAAAACGACCTAATAATTGTTTTAATTTCGTAATATGCAAACTGTTTAAGCCGAAATTAAGGTTTTATTCATACCCCAGCCAACCAAGTATTCGTTTCTTGGAGAAGTTGTTGGATGGGGTATGAACAGGTTAATACCCGGACCACGTAATATCCTGCTACTTTTCTATTTGCGTGTGTGTGTGTTGCTCCCAAGGGATTTCCTTTTTCAGTATTAATTAGGATCACAACACACACTGTACAGTTAAGATGATCATATCACAGAACGGTGAAAACAATCCCAACAGCTAATGCTATGCTAGCACACTGATATCGGGCTGATATCGGGTGAAGACCGGAATATCGGCTAAATATGCCAACATCTAGCCGATGTTCATGATGTTGGGCCGATGTTGCACCGATATTGGCAGATATCGGGTGAAGAGCGGAATATCCGCTAAAATATGCCAACATCTAGCCGATGTTCATGATGTTGGGCCGATGTTTGTACCGATATTGGCAGATATCGTGTGAAGAGCGGAATATCCGCTAAATATGCCAACATCTAGCCGATGTTCATGATGTTGGGCCGATGTTGTACTGATATTGACAGATATCGGGTGAAGAGCGGAATATCCGCTAAATATGCCAACATCGGACTGATTTTTTTATTGCAAGCAACTTTTGCAATAAATTATTATATGTTCATTTCTTTCAAAATATTTATAAATAGTCAACCTAAATAGTTTTAATTGGTTTTCGTTTGATACCCATCCGATATAACACGCCATAAATCAATAAAGGGAGGTAATGACATGTCATTTTAAATATTGTGTATGTATTGTTAATATGAAAAGATATTCTTCGCTTTGTTCTTTCTTATATTTCGAAATGATGCTACCTACATTCACAAGAGTTTTATTTATTGCTATTGAATATTTTTTCAATCGAGCTAATTGATATAAACACTAACAGAAAGATATTATACTGTTAGTATATATAATGAAAACATTTCAGTATTTATTTTATCGATTTGATACAAAAATCGGACGGAAGTAAACGCCCGATAAAAAAGGGTAATTATATTGTATGTTGCGGAACATAAATATCCAATCAAGAATAGTTGACCTGTTATCAATATTTATTTAAAATACATTCAAATATAACTATACTTTCTTAAAATGTTTATGTGACATTGGGCAGATGTCATGTTGATATCGGGCAAATATGTTCAGTCGACGTCGGGTTGATGTCGAGCCAATATCGTCAGCCGACGTCGGGTCTATATCATCCCTAGTTGCAGCCGAGATTATAACCGACATCGGGCCGATATAGACAACGACATCGGTTTGATGTCGGCCCGATACAGAATGCTGGCTGGGGTGGTAATACCAGCCTGTCATAAATCTCCAGATAAACCGTTATGTTATATAGACTGCATTTACAAATATGTTTAGACGATATTGCATGCCACTGTATTTGTTAAGCAAGTTAAAGCAGAGCATAACATGTGGTGAAATGAAATGGTTTTGTCTCATCTGGTTTATTTACAGGAAGAGAGCTAGCGTAAACAACCTCGGGCATATTTGAGGATAAATAGACATAAACAAGTAAATTTAATATCCCTCTTGAGACGGTGTTCAGTCAATATGTATAATGAAGCGAAAATCGGGAATTTCCGCTATATATTGTATATATTACACACTTCCTTTCGCCTAATATTCCAACGAAATCCCAAGATGTTGTAGTTAGTTAGAGGAAGGACACGACTGTGAAGTTGTAGACGTTGTAATCACAGTACACTTTGTAACAAGAAATTCATAAATGTTTAAGTTCCTCTTTGAAAAGTTGGGCCACTTCAGTACTGTATATAACATAAAGAATTTGCAAACGTTTACATCCTAAGTTTGCGCACATGCTTGAGAGCCAAACGTCTACTCTACTAATAATGACTATTTAAAGGAATACTACGTGCTGTGCTATGAGTTGTTTGAGTCTCTTTTTTTCTGAAAGGAAAGGTCTTACGTAGCCATGTATCATTCGATTAACAGCAGCATATTGTACATACAATATATAGCGGAAATTCCTGAGTTGCGTTTCTGTTTCGTTTCAGTATATATTGAGTGGGTTGGGTTCCTTCCCGACTGCCGCACACATAAGATGGTAAATTTGGAATCTAACGACACAGGTAATAAGACTAAAATGTGTGTATTTCGCTACAGTATAATATGTTCGTGTTCTAAAAATAAAAGCAGCAAATAAGGAGAGTATATTTACACACGTACTGCAAGGGTATAGTTCATGTATTGTCGGAAGCTGTCTTAACATAACATGTGTTAATGAAACCTGCAAACAGTGTGCTCATTGTATACACTCTAAGTATGTGAGTGTTCGTAACTTTCAAAGTCCTCATATATATTCATAGCACTACATCAAATATAAGTGTGGCTTTTAAATTAGAAGATGTCATTTACATGATGAGCATGTGTCTTGAAAATATTCGCTATAGTTACTTGTTTGCAATGCAATTATATAAAAGATCTGACACGAATGTGTGTTTAATAGTTAATTGATATATCAAGTTGGATACAATTATATGATTCAAGGATGTACAGAGCAAAATATCAATTGTATTCAACTATCTAAATAAATGTAATATTAAATATCTAACTCCAAAACTATATCTAATCGTGAAATTGTATGTTTTACTTATAATACCGATGTCGGACATGACTTCTTACATTACACCGGTTTTCTCTGTACCATACAGAGCAATTTAAACTGCCTGTCGATTTCTGTAATCTGGCACGAGTATTTACTTTCATACCCCATCCAACTCCTTCTCCAAGAAGCAAAAACGGGGTTGGCTGGTATGAAATAAAACCGTAATTTCCGCTTAAATATTTAAATATTGTTAAAGCAAAACATTTAACAGGTAATTTTAAACAGGTTATCGCATGCTTTTATATGTGATGTATTGTCGTCGAAACATCCGTTATAACATCCTGATAATAAATCCTTAATTTCGGCTTATATATTTGCATATTTTAAAATTAAATCATTTAATAGTTAATTTCTAGACAGGTTATCACACTTTTACTATAAAAAATGTTGTTTTAACGTGTGTTATTGTCGAAATATATATTATAAAATCCTACTACTATAAGATTTCCCATCGTTAATGGAATTAAGGCGGGACCACGTAATGATTTTCCAATACCACACCGAACGCTGAACGTAAAATAAAGAGCTACGAATTGGCTTTTTGTTTGCATATGTAATACACTTGTGTATTATGGTAGTAATGCTATGACTTTGTTATACCCAACCACGCGTGTAATGTTATAAATTACAATTATACAATATACGACTTACAGTACAGTATATTTTTAATTTATACCACAATAGCCTAAATACACACTATGCATCGTGTAATATCCGAGGATATACACAGCATATGTTAGTTATTGTGGTATAAATACAATAGAGCATGAGTCTTGCACGTGTACGGACGATCACGGGCAAAACTCATGCTCTATCCTATACATGTCAATTGACGGCTTTCTATATATATATATATATGTATATATATTGTTACAATAATGCTGTGTTCATACTTTTTACTGCATGTTGGTACTAGTTTTGGTTCCACATCTCATGTGAGTTGATATGATATTTAAAATGAAAATAAATATATGTTAAACCAAATGCATGAAGCTCCGTCGGATGTAAACTCTAAATAAAACGACGTATAATAATGGATAAAACTTCGTAAAGCCTGGTAAATTTTCATTCATAATAGGCAACTCACAGATGGTCAGCCAAAATCTCCAGACTATTTTATGGCTATCAATTATTCCTGGAAATTAACAAGCTGCCGGCTAAATGATATTGCAAACGTTTGATGATTGCTGAATTTGAATGCCAATTTCTTCTGTCGGGATGCGGCGGGAATCTAATTTCCGCCGCGCTAGTATGGCGTAACCAATATGGAGACCTTCTAGATGCTTCAAAAAAGAGATACAGAAGTGGTGAATGTGTATTTACTTTTGTATTATTTTGCGCGCGGTGTTGCTAACATTTTACGATACAATTATCAAACAATATTTCATTAATAAATATATTTGTAAAGCTTAAAGAACAATGACGACTAATTAATAATGAAACTTATTGTTTTATTTTCTTATATTTATTTTGACTTATCGCCAGTGGGCGCTTTAATTGGTCTAATAGTTTTGCTTTTAACATTTTATTTCTGTTCAATACAATATTTATGCAATAATTATAAAATTGTATTCAACAATAAAGTACAATATAATGTATTGAAAAGAAAACATTTAGTATATAAAAATATATTGATAGAAAAGGTAGATGATAGAAAGATAGAAAAAAGAAGAATATAATATTAGTATAGTTAGAGGTAAAGCTATGAAACGTAATCGTTACTAATTAACCTTCTATCTCTATTTCATTTCTCAAATGTCAAAAAGTTCCATTAGGCATTGTGTTGTTTAAGTTTGTTCTTATAGAATGCAATAATTTCTTCAATATCTTTCCTAAAACGCAAATAGCTTATAAAGCATTTAATATCAGGGATGGATTTATAATACTTGTTTCTGTATAGAATGTTTTTTGAAATAATAATAATAAAGTTCAAAATACAAGCGTTTCTGTTGTTTTTTCATGTTAAGCCAAATGATACAGTCTTTAAACAAAACATTACGTGGTCCCGCCTAAATGCCATCTATATTAGCGTTTTTTTTAACGGATATTTTGACAACAAAAAACGTTTAAAAACATTTTTTACAAACAAAATGCGATATCCTAAAATTACTTATTAAATGCTTTTAATTTTACAATATGCAAACATTTAAGCCGAAGTTATATTTTTACTTCATACCCCAGCAAACACCATTTTTGCTTCTTGGTGAAGGGGTTGGATGGGGTATGAAAGTTAATACTTAGACCACCTAATGGTAATTTGAAACCCTTTGCTTTGTAGAACTGTTTTTTGTTGTAATTGTGAACAAAATCTCTGGCATATATGACATTCCCAAAAAAGATGCGTAATCGTTTTCACATGCAAGTGGCAGAAGTCACAAAGAATTGAGTTTACTAGCTTTTGTAGTAGCTTATTGGAAGGTAAAATTTGAGTCAGATATTTATATGGAAATGCTATTAATTTCGTATCTGTGGAAAGGTATTAAATAAATGTGTTCCCACTCTAAATTTTCAAATATTTCTTCCCATTTATTCTGAGATTTATTTTTTATTTTTTGACATTTGTTTTCTATTAGTAATTTATATATTAATCCATTAACCTTATTTCCTTCAAGAACTTTGTTTATTAAAGATTGATGTATGTTTTCCATGTTGTTTATTGCTTCTGTCTTGAGTTTTTCTTTCCAGTCAGGTGGTATAGTTGTAATAAGTGAATGTTATTTAAAAAAATCTACTTCGCTAATATCGTAAATTTGTTTGAATTCAGGAAACGTGAAAAATCGTTTATTTGTATAATCATATATTACTTGTTCAATATATTTTATCTCACGATTTTCCCATGCTTTTAAATATGTTTGTTTGTCATTAATTGTAATTGCTGAATTGTTCCATATTAACTCTTTGGAAATGTTGTCTGTAGTTTGCCTAAAATTATGTTCTCTTTATTTTTAAAATGTTTACATCTGTAGTATTTAAATTACCTACAAAAAGCAGTTTTTCTCCTAATTTATTTATTTCATTTACATATATTTCTTTCCAGTGTCTTTTATTATTATCGTCTAAAATTCTCTTTATCCAACAACATTTTAAAGAATTAAGATAAAACTCTATATTAATCATTTTAAGCCCTCCATTTTCATAATCTTGTATAATGGTTTCTCTGTTTATCTTATCTGGTTTATCGTCCAAATAAAACTGAAAGTAGCTTGAGTTTTTTTTCTCGTATTTAATGGGTTTTCAAGAATTTATAGTGGATATATGAGTTTAGGTAGAGCAAACGTTTTTATGTAGTTTTTCCCAATAGTGATACATTGTACTTTCGCCAACTATTTAGGCACTTATAAAAATCTTTTATTTTTGGGTCTAGGTTATATTCATGCATTTTCCCTTTGTTATTTGTAAAAAAACATCCCTAATTTTAAAAATATTTATCTTTATTTTTTATCAAGTTCTAAATTGCTTCAACTCCGCAAACGAGATCTCGTATTTCGTAGTACGCCTCTGAGTAACTGGGGGCCTTTCTATATAATCGACGATTTACGGGTACGTTTGCGAGGCTCTTGCCGAGCATTATATCATTTTTGCTAACGAGTTTAATGAATGAGAATGAATGTTAGATTCTATTTTTCACATAAATCACATATCGATTTTTCTTTGCATTTTGCCTGTCGATTTAACATGCAAAACCGACATAAACCGTGGGAATTGGATCATAGCCATTATCGATTTTTTGACAGCGCATACTGGGCTTATGTGCATACTTGTATAATTAGTGGTATATCAAAAATATAGGATGGTGTTATTCCACTCCAACACCTTGAGTTATGTAATAAATAAATATATATTCTTTTTTTTATTCATATATTATACAGGATCATCCTTGTGTTATAACTGTATTAAAGCTGACTAGATTGTTAAGGAATATACTCTGACGGTCTTTATTTAAGTTGTCCCAATTTATTTGGAGGACAATAGGTATGGACTGTGGCTTGGTACACCCTAGAACCGGTTCCAAATCCCCGAGGAATATTTGCCGCATACCGTTCCCAACCTGTTTGTGTTAATACACATATTTCTTCTTTACTATCCTTGTAATTGTTTTTTGTTTTATGCCTGGTTTTGGTTGACTGTGGTTCTTGAATGCCTCATTTTCTTTTTTACTTTTATATCTGCATGCTTGAGTCTTGACAAAACACACTGAGTGTGACTTCAGTGGAAACTGTAGGTGTTTACAGCAAAATGTGCAGTAACTTTAAAGTTCTGCAGGTGTGAATGTTTATGTTTGTATCGCGATGTAAATGGAATGTTGGCCTGACATGTTCAACCAACATGTTTTTGGTGGTGCAGCCAAAACCGAAATTCAACTCAATTAATATAATTTCAATTAATATTAAAAACTGAAGTATCTTGCTACATTACGTCGAATTAAACTAAAATAGCATTGCGCATTATAGAGATGTGCGTTCTGTGTTCATGTTATTTTAAAATACTTGAAAGCAAGATAAATTTAAAAGTTTTCGAATTTAGTAGTTTATAGATTTCATTAATTCATAAATTGCTTTTACCATGTTACTCGCTAACATGAAATAACTTATCGAAATGCTCCGTACAGCATTATTGTCTGATACAACGTATGCTTTTCTTAAACTTGATAATAATTCCATACTCAACGGGATCCAGTGTAATATTTATCGAAATTTATTGTTACAAGTGCATATGGCTGTAAGTATGCTCCGAAAGCACAATTTAACACATTCAGTCAGATTGTTCTATTTAAACATTTCACAAATATATATGTATATGATTAAAACAAAAGCACCAAGAATGTATTCCGATAAACGTATATGTTCAAGATGTTTCTCCTCAGATGCCGTCTATTTAATTTAGATGTGCAAGAGGGGGAAATACATGTACGAAACGTGCTTAACACATTTCTTAATTCCGCGTCAGACATATTCCCATGGATAACGATAGAGTTGATTTAAGCTGATGTTTCAGATTGGTTTCTTTCACCTCTGTAATTAAATTAACAACTGGTGCGTCGGAATATACTGTGTGTTGCATTCCGTCAATTGCAGACAGGAAAAAATGAACACGGGGTAATTTGTTTTACAATACATGCAAACATGTATGCATCCCAGGAGTAAGTTAGTGTAAGATACATTGAGATATACGGCTGCTGAAAACTCGTATGCAAACTCTTGATCTATTAAATTGTGTTTAAAAGTTGTAAATATGTATAAAGAAAAATACTATTTCAAGTCATTGTTGGTAGAAATTATACTTATTTATGCAAGAAATACTATTAAAATGAAACCATCTAGTTGCACTACAATGAAACACGAAGGAGATCAAATATCATGACCAGGGTAACAAAGCAGAGCGTGCTGACACGGCCAGAAAGTGAAGGGAGGTAATTTATAGGCCACTGGTATCTCTCATTCTATTGCATTATCCAGTGTATTATTCATGAGGAACCAGAGTTAAACGTATTAGTTATCAGCCATATAGGAAAATTAACATGAAACAAACATAGCCTTGTCAAGCGATACAATAAACTTAACATATCCTGCAGAATTTGATTTCTCAGACTACTAGTTATTAATAATTCAGGTTGTTTCCGCAGGTCACAATACACTGTTTACAACGCAATATAAAGCCATCGAGACGCACAGTTCCCAAGACGTACATATATTACCGGGCAACACGCGTCTAATGATATAATATAATGAATGCAAATACCAGGGGATTATGTCACTACTCAAATATTAGAAGATTGATACCGTCACATAACTCATATCAACTGATTAATATACTAAGATGTCTAAGGAGTTTTGGAGTTTGGTGTCATTTTCTGCGATTTAGTATCATGGTAGTTCACATTTATTTTAAACCTGAAGTTGCAAAATCCTCAGATAAATACAGTAGCCCTATTGTTTGTGATTGTGACGTCATATGCCTTTATTCTTTGTTAACATTGCCATTCATGTTTGTCCTTTTGCGTGTTTTGGGTTTACTGCGTTCTGTGAAAGCTGCATTACCTGTTCGACTTTTATAGTTGTTTTTAAGCACTTATAACAAGTACTGAAAAGGGGATACCTTGGAAGCAACAAATAAGTCGACTTATAAGAAACAATAATCAAAAATGTATCGTGGTAAATATGGTTGTTAACTCGCCGTAAAGTCGAGATAATGTTCTGAGGTGATGTTACCACTTAAATGAATTGATGGCGATCTCGAAGAAGTATGGGCGTCAATCAACATACGGATACTTCTATAATAATGTGTTTCGGTTTGATTTGCAATGAACTAGGTCCCATGTACCGTATTGTTTAATTTGTATGTTGTCTCGGCTAGGGCTTAAAGGCCCAACTACCGTATAAAAGCCAAAAGACGGAGCTTGGGCACGTTTTTCATAACATTAATTTGTATACAGGGTTAAATCAGGGATTCCTTTTTACAAAATATTGACAATGCCACCTCATAAAAATTGTTAGTATTTGGCGCAGATGTAAACTGATATTAAACAATTGTGTTTGTAAAAACATGTTAAACTTTGTGAAAAACTATTTATTATTCCTAATTTCAATTTGTTTAAACCCAATTGGGAGAAATTTGAAAATATAACGGCGGATAATGTGGGGTCATAAACTGAGAAGTGTATACATATACACGTGGTAGTGTTTACAGAAGCCGACACTCATCGTTATGGCTTAGAGGTAGGCAGTAGTTATAATGTGTGTTATGCTCCATATCAGTACCCTGAGATGGGACATTTGTATCTTTGAGTATTTATACCTGTTCCTGATAACAAATCATATCTACCATGTTCACATCTGAATCAGAAACATTACTATGCCGTTCTATATCTCACCCATGAACATTCAACACTCCCTCCTCAGGCACATCACTGCGATATATATTCCTTAGTCATAATTATATACTATGTAACTACTTATCTTATTATCTCAATCATGTCCAGCCATTCCTAACAATAATGTATACAGTTATGCCTAATTTTTGAAATGTTGAATATTCCCAACACAATGTCATCTTTATAAAATATCCAAATTATACCCAGGAATTGTGTACTGCAGCATACACTATGCTGTTTCTCCTTAGCAACTATAACTGGCAATTACATTTCATTTAACACTGATATTCTATAATGACATATTTGCTGGCATTGTGAAGTTCTGCTTAGTCATCAGATTACATTTATTTTGGCGCAAAACTTCATATACATTATTTTGTTATGTGATAAATATTGCAGTGGAGATTAGATTAAGATAAAATAGTTAATATATTGCAAAACATGTATAACTATTGAAAAACATGGATAACACTGAAAAAATCTGTCTCAGTTCCAATAAAAATGATATATTTTGGAATCATTGGATTGATAAACATTGCTCTTAGCTGATTTGTAAATACATGTGTGTGTCCTCTGCAGAGATAGTTGTTTGCATATGCTATTTTTAGAGCCAGTCATAGTAACTGACAGGTCTGTATAACTGGTAAGACACGACTTACAATCTTTCCCTACCAGGAAAGTCGCGCTTTTAACGTATAATTAATTATATTAATTTATATGACGATTTGTATTTTGATTGACAACAATCACTCTTCCAGTTCGCCTCCAGACCCTTTAAAATCGGAAATCTTCCGAATTAAAAACTAACTATAAATAAACTAGCACTACAAATTATCTAGAATGGTAGAATTATTTCTTCGGCAGCCAAATGCCACCATATAAATGACCATATGAAATAATCCATATTGCAGAGCGTTTGCATTACGTTCTTATATTTTCATCAACGAAATACATTATATGGCAGTTAAAGAAAACATGTGTGTTAAATTACTAATAATGCACCAATAGCATAATGAGCGGACGTCTGCATTCAAGAACTTGACATCAGACATGCATACGGGTGGGATACATGACATTTATGTTGGGTAATTAAGCTATATTACAAAGCAACATGCTATGGACGTCTCGGCCTGCCAGTACGTATCATGCATATGCCTTATTTACAGATAGAGGGCAAATTAGACCAAACGAAGTGCACATTAGCGATAAATCGTTTTTATTCGAGCATGTGTATCACCTCATAAAGTTGACGTATGAATGGCATCATGTTGCGAATAAACGGAATTAAAGTTCCCCTGTTGATGCACCAGTCACACTTCTGACGTCAGTTGCTTCTTCTCATAAGTCAACTTTATGAAATAAACGTTTAACTTGTGTACTGTGTTTTCTTTTTTCAAAGACTCATACAATATCTCTCCACGTCTCGCCAAAATCGTCCCAACGTGAGAGGCGATTTCAAACATACGTTTTTTTCCAGGACTCTCTTTCTGAAGACCATTGCGAAATGAAGAATTCAGAAGCATACTGAGTCAACGAGTCTACACTCCATAGCTATATTAAGTAGCTAAATCTGTACTTAATATCCGTTTATATTTGTTTATAGCGTAAATCAGGACATACATTTACATCTAACAGCAATACAGTTGGTATATAAACTGCTAGACATGATCAGCCTAAAGACAAAGCCATGTGTGTAGTTACCAGCATATTGCAATTGTATTGTTTATTATGGATTAATCGTTTTAATCTCCAATGCCAACTTAAATACTTTATGTTCGCCCGTCGTTATTTATTTTAAATATAAAACAAATATTTTAAATATAAAAATTGTGCAATCAAGTAATTGAATGGGAAAAAAAGACGCTTTAAATTAAAGTATATTAACTAAAAGACGCTTGATAATATATTTGGATAATCAGGTAAACATGTTTAAGATAACGTTTTATCAGATAACTGGCAATATATAGATGAAGGTCAAAACTATCTTGTTAAGCACAGTCATCCACCCACCATAAACCATATGACGGATATGTATTTAATGCCGTACCCATGTATTGGTGATATAGGTTTTGTGCTCGTTCACAGTTTGACCCATTGTATTAGGGTTGTCCTTGACTTTCCTCTTGATCTTATTAGACACATTTGTCGAGTTTTGGACATCATTTAAGGACTATCCGTCAGCCATCTTTGATCCAAAAAATCCAAAATCGATGAGATATGGTCAAGTGAATTTTTCAACGATGTACGTATTTTAGGCACGAGCATTATGCACGTATTTTTACACTGTCCCGTTTTTCTGGGATGACAATAGTGTAAGAGTGAGGTTTGGTGACCTTAGAACCTGGTTTAAACACCCCAGAGGCCAGTTTTGTCACTGACAATTCCAAGGCAGTAGCCCTATTGTCAACTCTTTTATGTTTGTGATGTCATATCTTGCCTTTTATTTATTTGTGTAGTTTTTTATTGTTTCTTTGTGTGTTTATGGTTGTCTGTCATCCTTAAATGCTACATTTCCTGTTTCGGAAAAAAATGCTATTATTTTCATAGTTTAATTGTATCAAAAAGTTTAATTTGTGATTATGTACTTGATACCACATGCATTTGACATTTTCCAAAAAAAAAATCATGAACAGTAATGCAACAAAAAGTTTGGAGCGTGTTTTTAGGTAAAAAAACAGCGAAAAGTGGTAAAAAAACGATATCTATCTCATAACTTCAACTTTGATTTTCACACATTATCATATAAGTATAATTAAGGGTTTTCAAACATGCCTTAGGCATGAGGAAAAGAAAAATATTTGAAATCAAACAGATAAAAAAAATGGATATTTTGATTTATAAGGATTTTTGTAACAGCGGTGGGTGGGGTAAAAATACGCCAAATCTGCTTTTGGACCAGAGGATAGTGGATTATTATTCCAATAGTGACGTTTTCGTTTAAAGTGTTTGTACCCTATATATGTATATATATTATTGTAGGGGTGGGTGTGAAGATTACAGACAATATGGTCATTTCCTGAAACCATGGAAGTATGTTTACAAAACCAAATGGCCACCAACATGATTTTTTTTTTGAAAATATCAAATACATGTGGAATCACAAAGTACATAATCACAAAGTGTTTGAATCCATTAAACAACGAAAAAAAAAGCATATTTTCACTGCAGGCTACTTTTTAAATTTTCACGGCCATCTTGGCGGCCATCTTGACGGCCATCTTGGATTAAACAAATCCTACCATGATTCCCGGAGATGAACACAAATGAAAAAAAATAGCATGTTTTCACTGCAGGCTAATTTTTTAATTTTTGCGGCCATCTTGGCGGCCATCTTGACGGCCATCTTGGATTTAAAAAATCCTACCATGATTCCCGGAGATAACCATAACTTTTCATAAACCTCAGACCCTCCCCTACCAGAATATGTATACATATATAGGGTACAAAATCTTTAACCGAAAACGACACCAGCAAATGGAGTATTTTACAAAATTATTAAGCATGTTATTTAAACATGTACCTACTATATAATTGATTCACATTTATTTCTTCCCAAAAAGCAAGGACTTATAACTATGATGATTTAACAGGAAGATTACATTAACTAAAGTAGATATACAAATCTAACAGGATTTAAAGACCACATTTAACCAACAACTAACATCGAACACACAACAAGTATATGAACAGAATGACAAATAAGTATAATAGTCGAACAGGCAATGCAGTTTACAAAGAACACAACAAACAACAACACGCAAAACGACAAACAGGAATCGCAATGTTAATAATAAATAAAGGCATACACTGTATGACGTCACACACACAAAACAGGTTGACAATAGAGCTACCGCCTTGGAACGGTCAGTGGTAAAAAATACCGTTTGGGGGTTTAAACCAATTGTCAGGGTGAACCAAACCTCACACTTGCCGGTCCGGTCATCGCACTATTAAAGAGGAAAGCATAGGAACAAAATGTAAATGGGTCCACCACCAAGCATGCATTACGTTGCAATATGGTAGGTCATAACGTCTTTTGATAAACCTCTTGACAAGTTTAACAGATAGTATGAAAGTAATCTTAGGCTGTGGACATATGATGAAGCCTACCTAAAGCCCATTAGGACGGTGGCGTTTGATATTTGTCCGCGGTCTTGTCTTGTCGTGCCCTCAATGATTTATTCTCTTGTTGCTCTGGCTTCTGCCAAGTCGTCGAGTAACTTTATTGTGGCCTTCTAGGCTTTTATTTTTGTATTTATATATATACGAGCATCTAGGTGTTTTACTTCTATTGCCTTTTAACGCTGCCTTGTTGGTTAGAGAATATTTCATGGCGGGGATTTCTTTATTTACACTGTCCCGTTTAATTGGGATGACAATAGGGTAAGTGTGAGATTTGGTGCACCCTAGAACCTGGTTTAAACCACCAGTGTTTTTTTTTGGCCACTGACCGTTCCATGGCGGAAGCCCTATTGTCAACCCTTTTGTGTTTGTGATGTCGTTTGCATTTTTCACTTTTGCCTTCTTGTTTGTCTGTGTGCGTATTTATTTTTGTGTTTTGTGGTTGACTGTCGTCATTGAATCCTACTTTCAATATCCGATTTTCATATCTTTCTTTCTTTTTTTTTCTTTTTTTTTTTGACCATGGATCTTAAGAAGTTTTGAATCACGTCAGCATAGAAGTCAGGTTGTGATAGTCCTTGTCACACAAGAGTTCTTAGATTACTTTTATATTTGGAAAGAAGATCAGGATTACGATAATAACAGTTTTCAAAGGTTTTACGAAGTTTATTATAACGGTCACCCTTAGGCTAATGGAGTAGCTTCTTTTATGAAAAAAGGTATGCATAATTAAGTCCTCAACTTGAGTACAAGCTCTAGAAAAACGAATAAGTTGAGATATATAGACTCCATAAGAAGTTGCTTGGGGAACATCCCCATCTAAATGGGGATAATTAACCTATCAAAATTAAAATCATCGCTCTTATCATAGATGTTGCTAATTATTTCACAGTTTTCAATAGAGAAATGTAAATCAAGAAAAGAAGCTATAGTATCAGAAACATTTAATTTAGCTTGATAAGCTGAAGTTCCTTAGGATATATATTATTAACAATAGTAGAAAAGAAAGGGTTGTCAATGTTCAATATGTCATCCAGATAACATCTGCATGGGTATCTGGTGAAAGATTCAACATGAAATCTCTTTCATGGCAATATAAAAAAACAAATCGGCGACAAGTGGTGCACAGTTCGCACCCATACCAACACATCTAATATAACAATGAGTGATTCACAAACTTCTTGGCAATTCCACATAGTGAAATTGTCAATCTGCTGTTAGTAAACAACGCTTTAATATTGTTACAGGAAAAAAATTGAATATTTTCCCTAGCTAAAGTTTTTGAATGAGAGCAATAAGCTTGTCTTTGATAAGGTTGTGTGGTAACGTTGTATATAATTTAGACAAATCATAAATACTTAAAGATGAAGCTTGATGTTTATTGCAAATTTATGAAGAATGAATCCCAGAGTATTCATAAACTTTAGTATAATATTGTTTAGCGTGATCTTTAACGGCAGTAAGACAAGCTGGTAACAGTTTGGAGATATTTGTAATGGTGCAAGAATTAGAATTGGAAATGAAACGGGCTGTATAGGTTGTTTGTGGAATTCAGTAATCCAGTACATTGTTGGACGTCTGCATTTTTTCCTCTATTTCAACCTTGAAAATATTGCACTTTGTCGAAACAACAGTAACGTCTGTAGATTGCACAGGAGTATACGAATAAGTACTCCCGGGTTCCTGAGATAAACAAGGTATACGCAATCACGAACATAAAATGACCCACAACAATATTATCTGTCATTTAACACTCGTACCCGACAGAGGACTTTTCTTGAGTCATAATTACCAGGTATTTAAACCTACATAATTAAATGAGGAGATCATAAAAAAGTCGTGTTCTCTTGTTGCTCTGGCTTATACCAAGTATGCTTTCTTAACTGCTGTAACTTATCAATTACTTACATATGCCTTACTAAACTTTGCCTAAACTCGTTTGCAAATTGATTGTGACAAAGGGCAAACCGACATGTATGTGTACAATGATGAACATCAATGATGCTTCTCACCTAATAACTCTCTCCCAAGCAACCAGGTCTAACCGGTTGGTACACCTCTGTTTTAGTTGTTGTTTCGCCATCAATTATCAACCATCGCAAACACTTTTTTGGTCTATTATAATGTGTTTTAATTTGTAAATATTTTAAAATATAAAAGGAAAAAAAGAGAGTAAAAACCCCCTTCCTGTCATTATTTAAAATGTATTTGTTTGAAATGATACTTATCAATGCAAGAACTACTATTGCAAACACACACGCTATAGCATTGCAATGGATGAGTTACACTAAGAAGAAGATTAATTATTATCAGGACTGAGTTAATAACAGGAGAGATGCTTGAAGGGAGATACTTTGCGGGTTACTATAATAGGTTTATCCCACTGTATGGGCTGACGTTCAAGTTATTGATATTCCCCACTACTTATCCTCACGTCATTTTATTGAAAAAACGTTGTTTGTCCTAAAACGTTTTGATTAAGATTAGAAGCGTTAATACACGCGATATGATAAAGTGCACATCTGTACATAATATATGAATTATGATAAGTCAACCTTTTGTCAATGTTATTGATAAAATAAACGTATTTTATTACGTTCCGTGCACTTTGTTTCAATACATGTGCTTCAGGCTTCATAATAAAAGCACACCTGCAAAATAGTTGACACCAAGCTGAGAAGTATATCATGATAAGTGTATTGATGTTTCGCTGGATGTGTTTTGAACAATATTATATACAACGCAGTTCTTTGTGTTTGTAAACAAACAAAGAATAATTATTTAAATCCGTTGTTGAAAGTGTAGATGGAAAGCGGTGTTTGTTTGATCGGTGTATACAAACTACAGAAGACTGTATTTTAAAGTGTGCACAATATTACCGGGCAAGTAAGACCTTTTCTACTGAGGATGAACACTTATCTCATAAATTAAACATTATACAATCATTTTCTTGGAGTATACATATATGATGTATTTTCTTTCAATGGGTTATTTCTGTATAAACGAATAGCGTTTGATTTAGAGTAAATGTCATACCGGCTTAAGCCGGTTCTAGAGTTTGTGAGTGGTGTTGCAAAATATATTAACTCTCATGAACAGACTCAATACTCGGCAGCCGAGTCTACTACTTTTCTCTCTTGTTTGTCAATGTATCCTCCATTTGAGTATTAACTGACATTCAATCTAGCGTTTGTTTAGTGCTGAATGGTGCCTGTAAATGTCTCCCTTACGTACTGGTCCTTTGGGACAGTATAAATAACGATATCCCCGCCATGTTTAATTCTCTAACAAACATGACGACATTTATCAAAGACATCATTACTAGGCAATATAAGTACACAAGATAAATGATCATGTTTATATAGTACAAACAAGTCAGACTGCCACAAGAACTCAATGACTTGATAACTCGACAAGATAAGAGTTAAAACAAACATTAAAGCTGCTATTGTTGTGGATGTAGGTAGGCGTCATCATAAGGTCCACATTCTGTCCACTCATCGCAAAATCAAAGAGGAATGCATAGAGGCAAACATCTGTTGATACACTTTTAACAAGTTTGATAAAGATTGTAAGAACATGATTATGACAAAGAATCTTTTGGAATTTGTAAATCAAAACGCCATAGTCAGGCTGTGATAGTCCGTGTCACAGAATATTTTTTGCATGTATTTACCTTTATAACTTAAAGGTAGATCAGTGTTACGATAATAACATTTTTGCAAAGTTTTTTCGAGGTGTATTCTGATCGTATCCCTGCTGGAGTAGCTTACTAGTTATAACACCCTCGTCTAAGTGGGGGATAATTAACAATTTCAAATTATATTTGATTATTTATTTCACCATTTTCAGTAGAGAGATGTAAATCAAGAAAGGAAACGACAGTATCCGAGCTTTGTTGGGTTGAAGATGTTAGGATAAGTAGTATTAACCATAATAATAAAGGAAGGACTGTCAATGTTCATTATGTCACCAGTTACCGATAGGTGATATTAAATGCTTCGTTGCATCTGCGGTCTATCGGATAAAAGACTCAACATGAAATAGCCTGCATAGCAATACAAAAACACATATACGACAAGAGGTGCGCAGTTCGTACGCGCAGGGATACCAACACTTTGTCTCTAAACGGTACTATAAAAACCTAATCTTAGTGGTTTTAAAGCATAATACCGGTTACAATATGGATCTATGGGGCATGGAAGTTTTCAAATCATATTAACTATCACGAACAGACTCAATACTAATGATAGTCTGCTACTTTTTTCACTTGTTTGTATATGCTGCTTCAATGGGGTCACCTTTTCACATGTTTCAATTTGTATTTATATTTCAAAATGGCACAGATGAGGTTCAAGTGCCCAATCAGTTTAAATTGATAATGGTTATTACCCTGACAAGTTTTCTAACTTCCATCTGTATATCGTTATCATTCTCTCTAGGTACGTTGTAGTGTTGTACTATATCGAGCTGACAATAATGTGAATATTATTCGTCGACTATGCGGTTTTAACGTACAGGCGCTTCTTGAAATTGCCATTTATTATCGACGTTTAAAAACACATAAACGGCAAAAACAAAAACTCTCTACGCACTTTGTATATATGACAAACATATCAACACAAGAGGTATCCCTAAACACAATACTTTTCTATAAACCCAAGTGATACTCATGATTTACTGCAATGATTTGAATATATATTGCAAATAGTGCCAAGTGCAAAAGGACATATTGCTGCTCTTTGATGCTTTAAAAGCAGTTATTATATCTCAATCGACTGCTTTATCAGACTGTAAAACATCTCGTAACTATTTTATGGAACGTTAATAGCCAAAAACCAGACTCAACAATATTGTTTATATGTGAGTGTTGGCATTATTTTGATACTGAATGAGAGGCATTGACGTAAACTTGAAACATTAGTTATGTGAAGTATTCCTTCTGTGGATACTTGACTGGTTTTTAAGCTTGATAGTATACCTTAAACACGAGCATACATTGACACTTTAACATGCTGTTCATGTTGCGATACGTATAGTTCAAGCTTATTTAGCATCCTCTATTCAGTATTTGTTTGTTAATATACATACACTAATGCAGTCAATTGTTTAATTGCGTAAGAGCTAATACCATGCGATAATGCAATTCAACATGTACAAGTTGATATATCCGTCGAACAGGTAGAGTAGCATTCACATGGGAATAACTATCCATTAACAAGAACTACGCCAGTTAAGATGTAAGACGTGATGCTAAAGTTACAAATACTATAAAGCGTCAATGCTGTTGTAAATGTATTTTTTAAACTGTTATGTATTTAAATGCAGATATAAAATTCGAAGAGGAAATGTTGATTAGTTAAAAATCCGCGGGTTTCGCCTATTTGTTCTAAATGACTCGTGCAATCTTGAATACGATTACTTAGTTATGTTATACAACATTAATATCTTACTCATTCAAAGCAGCAGTGTTTTGGCAGCAGGCTGTATTTTGATCGTATATCTAACATGGTTTATGAAAATACTCAATGCTGATTGGTTATTGAGCAGTTTTTGAAAAAGCTATAAAAACCTCTGAGTCACGTCCTTTAACCGTTAGAACGTCATTTTAAACGATTTTCAACGTCGGAAAACATCCAAAACAACGATTACTTTATTTTAAAGAGGTTGGCTGGGAAAGGACGTAGTGATGAGATTTTTTTTTAATTCATATTTAAAGCTTCTTTGGTATAATTTAGTTTCACAATTATCAAAAACAGGCTAGGTCACCATGCTTTTTTTCCAACTAGACGTCATTGAAGAATGCACATATTTCTAAGATCAAAATTTCACTAAAAGAGGAAAAATATTGTCATTGAACATTTTCACAATTGTTTTCATAACATTATGTCTATTGAAAAACAACAATTAATTTTCGATTGCATATATTCATATCTTTCAAATCATACAAAAGCAAATGTAATCCTAGTTCCTCTTTTTACTTTAAAAAAGAAACATAGATGGACCGTACCCCACCCACTTTTGTTTTTACCGAAAAATTAATTCAAGATAAAAAAATATGTTCTAATGATCAACTTTTTTAAAAACTGGTATATGTCAAGATCATATGACATTTGTTTCAAAACAAGTAAAAAAATATATAGGTCACCAGGCTTCTAATGATTTTTTATTAAAAAATCTTTAAATTACACCCATTTTGGAGTTATTTTGATATTTTCAATGTAAAATATTATACACACAATATTGACATGCAGATCGAAAATAAAATTAGCTCAGTATCTACTTGTATATATGTATTCCACTACTGAAAAACAAAAATCTGATTTATTCTATAGCAAAAGGATAAATTCTACTCAGAGCTACCAATACCCCCTATTTTGTTGACACCAAAAAATGATCACAAATGACGAAAAAAATATGAAAAAAAAAAAATTGTTTAAAATATGGTATGTTACCATCTTAAATCCTACATTATATCCATATCTACTAGAATGGAAAAAATGAAACAATTCTTTAAAAAAATAAAATGTTTAGACTTGAAGATGTCAAAACTTGCCCAGCCAACATCCTTCAGGCAACGTTACGTTTAAACAACACATTGCACTTGTTAGAAACACGATACAGCTGTATATTTTCTTCGTTTGGTGCGGAGAGATGGACGCACAATGTAAGTTGTGAGAATGTGTTTGTATTATGTTCAATCTCTCGAAAATGTGTGTAGAAAATACATAACAAACCATGTCAGATAAGAAATAAAATATTCCCAGTGTTTATATTGTGCGAGATCAACACCTGATGGTTGGGACTTGATACACTTCGAAACCGCGGGCCTACGGCCCTTGGTATCGATGGTCTTCAAGTTCCGCCCACCAGCCTCTGTGACAATATAAACCCGCTGGAAATATTTTATTTTTTAAATAATAACCGCTGACATATTATAACTTTGAAATAGATATTACAGATAATGCATCGCGTAAATAAACGCAATTCATTTCCGTAACTTAACTGGCACCTGTATCGGTGGGCATATTGCAGTTTCTTGTCTTTTTTTGTGTTTCTTTAGAAATAAGAATTTAACATCTGAACGCATTATTTGTTTACGTAGTGTGTTACAATTTGACATGTATACATGTGTTTCATTAATCAAACTGACATGTGCTTATTTTACTTAATGTCTTAATGTCTCGCACTTTCATTTTCATACGTTGGTAATCACTGTACTTGACTGTGCCCTGGGTTTCCGGTTTCTTCCCACATCGGGACCCTTCTAACGGAGCGTAGTGGCGCCATTGGAATTAGTTTACATGAGCTGCATAGCTTTGCTGTTTTTTGATGTAAAATTGATGAAGTGTTTAGATTATAGTTAATTCTAAGTATTTAAACAGAATGAATAACTTTAATACAAGAGTAATTTAACATTATATAAATGATGTATTGTTTTTCCAAAATAAAGATAAACAAATCCTGTATGTATCTTCGGTTATACAGGTTTGAATATAATGAACCACAAAGTAATTATTAAAATCGACATATTACTGAAAAAAATAATGAAGAAATAGGCTTGAAAGCGATATATTTATTTTGGGGTTTAAACAGGTGCAATTGTTTGACAAAAAACATCACAATACTGGACAAAAATCGATAAGCATATATACACGCAGATTATGTGGAAACAATGCACATTTCATAGATAACATATAATAACCAAATATATAATCAAAACATGTATGCATGTATGTATGCAACTACTAAAAAGATAACTAGTCTGCAGAACACAACTAACTAAAGATATTTGAGGATTACTTTTCAATGGTCACACACGTATGTAGTATCTAAATCAGGAGGTAATAAAAGAGTGGATAGCTTCGTCTGAATTGTCCGTACTTCAAAACGTGTTGATTCTCATGCTTGTACACTAAAGGAAAAACGAAAATAATCTCAAGAATTTCCTCAATGTATCGTATGTTTAATATGTTGTATACATGGCTGCATTATATCTTTCGTTTCAGAAAGAGAATACACACCAAATGTTTTCGATTCAAAGTTTCATTATTGGTAGAACTAAATTGGTTAGTATCCACTTTATACCGAACTGAAACTTCGTTACTAACCGTGTTAAACGAACTATTTTTTTCAATGATTATGATTTTTTCTTTTTTT
Organism: Cyrtodaria siliqua; assembly: GCA_037043455.1. Classification (NCBI taxonomy): domain Eukaryota; kingdom Metazoa; phylum Mollusca; class Bivalvia; order Adapedonta; family Hiatellidae; genus Cyrtodaria; species Cyrtodaria siliqua. Next base: position 92,344 of record JAWPHD010002503.1, on the reverse strand, counting down.
ATTTAAAATAAAAAACTTCTTTTTTGTATTGCCTTCTGACGTTTGTCCAAGTGTACACAACACAACTGAAGAAGTATTTCTAAGAAGATGTTGAGCAAACTTATGACGTAAACGTGTGCAATTTCGTTTCACTCAATACAATTCAGAAATGGTTCAAATGTTAAAAGTGAAACTTCAACATTTCTGAATATCGTGTTTCATTTACTGTCGCCGAAAACTCCGCAACAGCATAGTTTTATCCTCTCCTAAACTAGCTGCACCATATGTTTGGCAAACCATATCGGGATTTCTCTGTTATAGCACGGGAAATTGAGTATGCAGTCTTTATAATATAAAGTATAAATTCCCGAGTTTCGTTTCTTTTTTTCCCTTAGTATATATATATATAATAATATATGTGATATAATAATATATATGTTTGTAAAGAGTGCAGTGAGCTGGTTACCCGACCCATAACAGACTCATTGACGGCTATATTATTTTTTTTTCATTTTGGATAACAGAAAAGACAACACGCACAACAAAACAATAAGACAATGTTTAACTAGTAGTTAGTCAGACACTTGTAAACAGGTTTAATTAATTAATAATAATAATAATAACAATGACAATATTACTACTACTACTACCTCTACTAATACTACTACTGCTGATGCTACTACTACTTATACTACTACTACTACTACTACTACTACCGCTACTACTATTATTGCTACTACTACTACTACTACTGCTACTACTACTACTACTACTACTACTACTACTACTACTGCTACTACTACTACTACTACTACTACTACTACTACTACTACTATTACTACTACTACTACTACTACTACTACTACGGCTACTACTACTACTACTGCTACTACTACTACTACTGTATCTGTTGACGAATGGTTAACGACGTTGCGTTATAATCCTTCGCCTCTCACCGCTGCGGGTTCGATTCCCACTGGGAGCTCGACTTGTAAGTGAGGATTGTAAGTGAGGAAGTGTCGACTCTTACGGATGGCGGTAGGTGTACAGTTCTGGTTCTACCCGTGGAAATTTATTGGTCGGCCTCCACCACCAAAAATCGACCGTCAAATATAACCGTACATGTGTTGAAAACTACGTAAAACACCATATAGGCAAACCAACACAAACAAACAAACTGCTACTATTACTACTACTACTACTACAAGTACGACTACAACTACTACTACTACTGCCATAATACTACTGCTGTTGTTACTACTACTATTATTACTGTTAATACTGCTAATGCCTATGCTAATAGCGATACTGATAATAATAATTCGTTTTATTTTATGATATGCAATGAAATACTGTATTTTATCAGTAAAATAAAACTTTTATTCCACACTGTGGAATATAGAGTTTTATTTCACAGTAGCTGCCGACCTTATTTTTGATGTTCTACCATAGTTTCCCTAAAGAAATGTTTGTAAAATCATACAATAAAAAGAAAATGTGTTGTTTTGTCGTGAATAACATATTTCATTTCATCTCAGTGAGTGAAAATATAAAGTTTTCTCACTTCTTAAAATGTGTTATTTCACTCCAAAACAACAAATTTCCTCTATATTATATACGGACGTACGTTTACCTATAATAATGCATTGTCTTCAAATTTCTTGTGTATGTATTAAGTGTATAGATTTGTAAATACATTGGTTTAACGACATGCCACAAAACTGGTTTGTGGTGTAGATTTTGCAACACCGTTAAGTCTGCTACTGATATTTTCTGATGCGTTTAAAAGACGGGGTTCATTTGTAGCATTATCCAAGTGGACAGCAATTATAGAAAAAACACACTGACATATAAGCCGTAATTCTGCCGAACAATGCACTCTTAGCTCTAATGTTCTGTAAGCGGTTATCAGCATTGAGGGTATCAACCCATAGTTTGAAGATGCAGAATGTTTATGCAATGAATTGATTATATATTTCACTGATCAAATCTCCATACATTTAAAAAGAAGTGTGCCTAATTTTCATTACATCAGTTTGGTAAAAATATACAGAAAAAACAAAGACTGTTTCTCTTTCCCCGCAGTGCTTATAGACAGTCAAGTAAATAGCAACAACAGTGAAAATGAATGTAGCTTGATTCTGCTGTACATTTTATAGCATGACTCCAGCCTTTAAATTCAGATTAAATGTTCTCGAGAAGGTTAATTATTTTACAATGCTACATTATTATTAAGATATCAACTAGAATGTTATGGCGCTATAGTTTATTTTGAAATAGACACAATGAACTGAAAATATATACTATTAAACATGTGTGAGGAATTATTGATTTTGTGTGTATATAGTTTAAGTGAACGTTGAGAATATCATAGATGTTTTATTTTCAAATTTCCTTGCGTTTTATTGTGTAGCAGTATTTAATATTTTTATTTCAAGTGCCATGTTTGCATTAAAACTCAATTTAAAAATTGGTTAAACTATTAACTGATTTTTTTATTATTATAATTATAATGTTAAACAGGGTTGCTACTCTTAAAGTAGGCATTACTCGTCTCCTTGTTATTGTACCAGCATGTTGGCACTGTCTGTATAGCTATAGCTTGGCAAACTAGAAGACAAATACTACTACTAAACCGTAAATTTGTATTAAACGGCTTGTTTCGTACAGAGGAAAAAACGTTATAATATGATAAACAAAGTTTGCAAGCGACTTTCTTACATATTTAGCATCTAACGTAGGCAAATAGATTAACAAGTGTAAAACGTTAATACGCGAACCACGTAATGTTTAGAGTCCATCTTATTTTTTTTGGGATTTGACTCAACAAGTGGCCTGTTTTATGATAGAATTCTAAATTGTATACGACGATGTTCCCTCTTAATGTACGTTTTCAATGCAGATTGCACGTTTTGCTCTCATTTTCATTGAAAACAACTAGAAGAATGGTCGATTTTAAATTCGCAATGTCATGTCAATTTAAGATACCAACATGTAGCTACATTTAATTCCCTACACACACGGCGGCAAGCATTTGTAGAATTGCTATCAACATGTTATTGTTACTATATTACTCTCTTTACACCGTTAATAATATGTTTTACCGTGTCACTATTTCAATATATTGCCCATTCCCAACATGTTCCGTGCACAATATGGTCTAGTTTGTACTGACGTGACGTAAATCACCATTAATTCATCCAGCCTTTGGTAATACTGCATATACTCGATTCGGTTTTTCTACAAACACATGTGCGTCAGTCTGAGAGCTGACTTGCCTTCGAGAATTTACCATGCTGAATTTGAATTGTTTCCTCCTAGAGAAATTCGAACCATATGATTCCTAGCATCATATATCGACATGACATATATGCAACATGTATGATATGAGTATAATCCCATTCAACGCCTACTCGAATCATTGCAAAAGACCCGGAATCAAATAATGATGAGTCCAATCGGTATCTTTACATATGCTGCCAAGTAAGCCTACACTGAACGACTTTTTATTTCAATATTTCTATTGAAATAAGTCAGTTATCTTAGTTTATTTCCCTGTTGATTTTTTAAAGTCGTTCAGTGTACTACTACGACATGAACTGCATTACTTATTTAACAATCTCATTGACTCTGTCAACTTCAAAGAAAGTAGGACGAACGGTTAGATAACGTGATTGTTCAAATCAAGTCATGACGACGTTTAAAATTAATCCTTTTTGCGTGATTCGATATTTCAAATTGTTTTTCTATGAGTTAACTTTTTTTAGTAATTTTCTACTATCGAGCTTCGGTTAGAAACATCTTTATACGTGTATATGCGTATCGATTGAGGAGACGTGGATAGCTTCGTCTGAAGGTACGTATTATTTTTATTAGTAAAATCAATTTTCTTTCATGCATTTATTCAAATCTTGAAAAATCTAATTTGCAGATATTCTGAAAATTATATTTACACAAGAAATAAATGTTTCAGGTAAAAATATTCCAATTTAACAGAATTTACCAAAATCGTGTAATTCAGTATATGTGAGTGCAAGGAACGATAATTCTGCGTGGATATTACTTATTTAAATGTATATTTGAAAAATAAAATATATGTTACAAATATATTTCAGAGTTATGTATATATACATATAGTTTAGAAGTATATGTGTACAGAGTACACGAGTTTATTTAATATCTAACCTTTAGTGTTGTGTTGCCAAAACCACTACATCACAAATTACTAAAATAAGCAAATTCAATGCGAACCAATACTTGAGATAGTGTGTTTAATTTGTATTGAAGATTAAAAAAACGAGTAATGCGGGGATACCATGTAACGATATATGAACTGCAGCGATACATGTTCCAGTAAATTCACTCTTCCAAATAGTGTACTCAAGAATCTGTATATCATTATTATAGTATCATTATTATAGTATCATTATTATAGTATCATTATTATATCATTATTATAGTATCATTATTATAGTATCATTATTATAGTATCATTATTATAGTATCATTATTATATCATTATTATAGTATCATTATTATAGTATCATTATTATAGTATCGCAATTGAAAAGTATAGAATGTTTGTCTATGTTTTGTCATCCAAATTTCAAAGTACACTAACGTTAAAAAGGACGAGTTTCCGTATATGCCATGTGCGTTTAAAAAACAGAGAATATATATAAAAAGACGTTTAATTACATTGCACATTGATACACGTGGTATGGTGAAACATTCGGAAAACAGTTTATTTGATCGTATTTAAATATTGTTATATATTATCATTTGGTTTGGACCGTATTTGTTCAAATATAATGTCTAATGAGCTAATGGTTTTGTTTTGCAATCATGTTTCTTTGGAAATTAGTCACTCAATTGCTTTTAACACATCCCTAAATATAGTTGTCGGTTATAATAAGTTGACAGAGAAAGTTCATAAATGCCACCTTACTATAGCAAAGGGATTATTTTGAAACCACATGTCATTGAAATAATGTCTTCGATTTTGTACAAAGGTGTATTTTAAAATGTTGATGGTGTAATAGCATAGCTTATTGTATTTCACGGATAAATGGACTAGTCAATGGAACTATTTATTTCACAAACAAACAAAAAACACTCTGAGTAAGTTTCATCCCACTTTCCGGATATAAAGGGCACACTTTCTGCCATATAATTATTCTGTCTGACATTATTATGTTCACACCAAATGTGTTGAATAACTATGTGGTTGGAACTGCTCCTGCCTAAATTATGCATTTTGTAGAAAATTTCAGCCATTTTGGATCTTTGTTATAAGGCGGAGCAATAGTTCTTAGCAAGTGTATTATTCACGAAGAACCTGAGGTGACGTTATCATGCATCTGCTTTGTACGCAATTAACATGATAAACACAGCCTTGTCAAGCCATAAATAAACTTCAAATATCGTGTAGAATTTCATTTCGCAGACTAATTAATAATTTAGGTTGTATGAAAAACTGTTTACAACACGATTTCAAGCCATCGAGACTGCACAGTTCCCAAGACGTGCATACTTTACCGAGCAACATATGGCTAATGATTGAACATAATGAATGCAAACACGAGGAGGATCAAACATTAATATCCTCGTACTGTGACATAAATCACATCAAAGGCTGTCTTTTAGCGATATCAAGTACTTTAATACTTGGAATGAGCGTCATGTTCGGCTTTAAAATGATAAAATGGCACTCTGTCAATATGCAGATTTTAGGAAATTTGCCAACAAAGGAATATGGGTCATATATTTATCTCAGAAGCCAAGCAGGTGACCTATCATTTTAATGATGAAACATGATAAGTATAGACCTTACTAGCTGTGTACCAAATCTTAACAAATTTGCTCAAAGGGGAAAAAAATGAAGAAACTGTAGGAAATGTCCTTAAAAATAGATAGAGGTAACAGCAGGAGTGATTGCTGATAATGCTTGACAGGAGACAATGTACATACCTTAGACATACATTGACTATTGTCCAATCACATTCATTAATTTAATACAATATAGTTTCAATAAAATCAATGGTTACTGTTATTCACGCTGTGTTTGCGATTAAGTTCAAGAGCATGCTTTTTCTATTTCCCATTATTTACGCTGACGTCTTTTTATTGATACTGAGTTAATGGATTAAGATTAGCAGCTGTTCTTTCCGTAAACACGTTGATATGATGAAGTACAAATCTGTACATAATTTGTGATCATGATAAATCAAACAGTTGTTAATTGTATTGATCACAAACCGTACTTGATTACGTTCCGTACACTTTGTTTGAATGAAACTGATTCAGGGTATATAATAAAGAAACTCCTGCGGCAGAGTTTATACCAAACTATGCAGTATACCATCACACATGTATTGATGTTTCACGGCACGTTATCTTAGGAATACTGTTAGATAAAACGAAGTGTTTTGTGTTTGTAAAAAACGAGGCATATTTAAATCAGTCGGTTCAGTGTTGAAACAAAGTAATTTTAGAAAAAGAAAAGTTAAGTTATCAACTTAGTATTTGTAACTTCGTTTTACGTATTAGTAATGTGTCTGTAACATAAACGTTTAAAAGAGCTGTGCTAAAATTCAGCAGACTACTATGCGTTTTGTTTACAGTCACTGTATATGCATTATGCGTTTTGTTTACAGTCACTGTATATGCATGCGATATTTTAAAGTTCGCAAAATATGACTGGGCAAGTAGGACTACAGCGCTTACATCATGAATTCAACATTCTATAAACATATGTCTTGGACAATTACATATACAATGTATATGTGCATTCACTTGATTTTTTCTGTTTAATACATAGCGTTTATTTCGAATAAACTTGATATTTCAAAGTCGCGGAGCTACTTCGCAAGCATCTAGTGAGTCTCAATAACTAATTACTATTAACTGACGATAACTGCCAGGCTTGTACCTTGTTATCCGTTGTATTATTATTATTCTCTCCATGTACATGTATGTAATATTGCTGATACTATATAATGTGAATATAAGTATTGATTCACATGTGTTTTGGAGTTTATACGTTTTTAAACGCTGGTAGGGTATGACAAAATTACCATAAAACGCTAACGCACAATCTCTATACACAATGGTTATATATGAGTCCAAGCGCTACAGGCGTCTCCGTGGCCGAATGGTTAACGACGTTGCGTTGTAAACTTTCACATATCACCGCTGCGGGTTCGAATCTCACTGGGAGTTCGACTAGTAAGTGAAGAATTGTGGATTCTTACGGATGGCCGAGGTGTACATTACTGCTTCTACCCAGGAAAAGTGGGTGGTCTGTCTCCACCACAAAATAATCGACCGTCATATATAACCTTACATGTGTTGAAAATGACGTAAAACACTATACAAACAAACGTATGATTCAATGCAATGGTTTGAAGCTATGTTGCAAACTGTGCCACGTGCAGACGTATTGCTGCCCTTTGATGATTTAAAAGCAGTAAATACTTCAATCGATGCCATAAACTGTTTTATCAGACTGTACAACATCTCGCTACTATTTATGAAATGTTAATAGTAAAAAACCAGACACACCAATATATCGTTTATATGTGAGTGTTGGCATTATGTCAATCTTACATGACAGGCATTGCCGTCAACTTGACACAGTAGTTCATGTGAAGTATTCCTTCTGTGGATAATTGACATTTTTATTTTTTAAGCGTTAATTTTGCTTTTGACACGAGCATATTACACTGCAGTTCATGTTAAGATACGTTTATTTCAAGCTTGCATAGCATCCTCTATTCAGTTTCTATTCGTTTTAATATAAATTAATGCAGCCATTGGATCATCAATAGTTCTTTTGCGTAAACGCTAACACTATACTATAATGCAATTCAAAACGTAAAGGTCGATACAAAAGGCGAACAGATAGTGTTGCATTCCCAGGGCACAGATATCCAAAAGATAAAACAAAAAACAATAACACAAATTAGGATTTAAAACGTGATTATAAAGTTACACAAGCCATACTAGTATAATGTTTCACATTACGTGGTTTAAGCATTAACATCCATAACCCAACCAACCTCTTCTCCAAGAAGCGAGAGTGGGGTTGGCTGGGGTATGGAATAAAACCCTAATTTCGGCTTAAACAGTTGGCATATTGTAGAATTTAAACATTTAATAGGTAATCATGGTACTTATAAACAGGTTACCGCATGTTTTTAAGTAAAGCATGTTTTAAACGTGTTTTATTTTCAAAATATCCTTTATAAAATCCTTCTATAAGCTTTGCCGTCGCTTAATGGAATTAAGGCGGGACCACGTAATGAAATATGTTGTAAAATTATTTGTTTTAAACTGTTATGTATTTATATGTATCTACGTTACATTTTTAAACACGTTTCGTTAATGACAATTGAGCTATTTATTCAAGGCGATATTTGCTTCTAGGTTTTTTACCGAAATAATCCAACAGCATACACTCATCAATTATTGACACATTACCGATTACTATGGGTAATCAGTCCACTCCTACTTGACATTGGAGCAACCAATTCGTCAATGTCTGATCACCAGTTATTGACACATGACCGATTACTATAGGTAATTAGTCCACAACTGCTTGACATTGGAGCAACCAATTCGTCAATGTCTGACCCTCAGTTATTGACACATTACTGATTACTATAGGTAATCAGTCCACTCCTACTGGACATTGGAGCAATCTATTCGCCATTGTCTGACCCTCAGTTATTGACACATTACGGATTACTATAGGTAATAAGTCCACTCCTGCTTGACATTGGAGCAACCAATTCCTCAATGTCTGACCCTCAGTTAATGACACATTACCGATTACTATAGGAAATCAGTGCACTCCTGCTTGACATTGGAGCAACCAATTCGTCAATGTCTGATCCTCAGTTAATGACACATTACCGATTACTATAGGTAATCAGTCCACTCCTGCGTGACATTGGAGCAACCAATTCGTCAATGTCTGATCCTCAGTTATTGACACATTACTAACTACTATAGCTAATCAGTCCACTCCTGCTTGACATTGGAGCAACCAATTCGTCAATGTTTGACCCTCAGTTATTGACACATTACCGATTAATATAGGTAATCAGTCCACTCCTGCTTGACATTGGAACAACCAATTCGTCAATGTCTGACTCTCAGTTATAGACACATTACTGATTACTATAGGTAATCAGTCCACTCCTACTGGACATTGGAGCAACCGATTCGTCAATGTGTGATCCTCAGTTATTGACACATTACCGATTACTATAGGTAATCAGTCCATTCCTGCTTCACATTGTAGCAACCAATTCGTCAATGTCTGACCCTCAGTTATTGACACATTACCGATTACTATAGGTAATCAGTGCACTCCTGCTTCACATTGGAGCAACCAATTCGTCAATGTCTGATCCTCAGTTATTGACACATGACCGATTACTGTCGATAATCAGTCCACATCTGCTTGACATTGGAGCAACCAATTCGTCAATGTCTGACCCTCAAGTAATGACACATTACCGATTACTATAGGTAATCAGTCCACTCCTGCGTGACATTGGAGCAACCAATTCGTCAATGTCTGATCCGCAGTTATTGACACATTAATAATTACTATAGGTAATCAGTCCACACCTGCTTGACATTTGAGCAACCAATTCATCAGTGTTTGACCCTCAGTTATTGACACATTACCGATTACTATAGGTAATCTGTCCACTCCTGCTTGACATTGGAACAACCAATTCGTCAATGTCTGACCCTCAGTTATAGACACATTACCGATTAATATAGGTAATCAGTCCACTCCTACTGGACATTGGAGCAACCAATTCGTCAATGTATGACACTCATTTAATGACACTTTACCGATTACTATAGGTAATCAGTCCACTCCTGCTTCACATTATAGCAACCAATTCGTCAATGTCTGACCCTCAGTTATTGACACATTACCGATTACTATAGGTAATCAGTCCACTCCTGCTTGACATTGGAGCAACCAATTCGTCAATGTTTGACCCTCAGTTATTGACCCATTACCGATTACTATAGGTAATCAGTCCACTCCTGCTTGCCATTGGAACAACCAATTCGTCAATGTCTGACTCTCAGTTATAGACACATTACCGATTACTATAGGTAATCAGTCCACTCCTACTGGACATTGGAGCAACCAATTCGTCAATGTGTGATCCTCAGTTATTGACACATTACCGATTACTATAGGTAATCAGTCCACTCCTGCTTGACATTGGAGCAACCAATTCGTCAATGTCTGACCCTCCGTTAATGACACATTACCGATTACTATAGGTAATCAGTGCACTCCTGCTTCACATTGAAGCAACCAATTCGTCAATGTCTGATCCTCAGTTATTGACACATGACCGATTACTATAGGTAATCAGTCCACTTCTGCTTGACATTGGAGCAACCAATTCGTCAATGTCTGACCCTCAGTTAATGACACATTACCGATTAATATAGGTAATCAGTCCACTCCTGCTTGACATTGGAGCACCCAATTCGTCAATGTCTGACCCTCAGTTAATGACACATTACCGATTACTATAGGTAATAAGTCCACTCCTGCTTGACATTGGAGCAACCAATTCGTCAATGTCTGACGCTCAGTTATTGACACATTACCAATTAATATAGATAATCAGTCCACTTCTGCTTGACATTGGAGCAACCAATTCGTCAATGTCTGACCCTCAGCTTTTGACACATTACCGATTACTATAGGTAATTATTCCACTCCTGCTTGACATTGGTGCAACCAATTCGTCAATGTCTGACCCTCAGTTAATGACACATTACCGATTACTATGGGGAATCAGTCCTCTCCTGCTTCACATTGGAGCAACCAATTCGTCAATATTAATGACACATTACGAATTACTATAGGTAATCAGTCCACTCCTGCTTGACATTGGAGCAACCAGTTCCTCAATGTCTGACCCTCAGTTAATGACACATTACCGATTACTGTCGGTAATCAGTGCACTCCTGCTTGACATTGAGGCTAACAATTCGTCAATGTCTGACCCTCAGGTAATGACACATTACCGATTACTATAGGTAATCAGTCCACTCATGCGTGACATTGGGGAAACCAATTCGTCAATGTCTGATCCGCAGTTATTGACACATTACTAATTACTAAAGGTAATCAGTCCACTCCTGCTTGACATTTGAGCAACCAATTCATCAATGTTTGACCCTCAGTTATTGACACACTACCGATTAATATAGGTAATCAGTCCACTCCTGCTTGACATTGGAACAAGCAATTCGTCAATGTCTGACCCTCAGTTATAGAACATTACCGATTAATATAGGTAATCAGTCCATTCCTACTGGACATTGGAGCAACCAATTCGTCAATGTATGACCCTCATTTATTGACACATTACCGATTACTATAGGTAATCAGTCCACTCCTGCTTCACATTGGAGCAACCAATTCGTCAATGTCTGATCCTCAGTTATTGACACATTACCGATTACTATAGGTAATCAGTCCACTCCTGCTTGACATTGGAGCAACCAATTCGCCAATGTCTGACCCTCCGTTAATGACACATTACCGATTACTATAGGTAATCAGTCCACTCCTGCTTGACATTGGAGCAACCAATTCGTCAATGTCTGACCCTCAGTTATTGACACATGACCGATTACTGTCGGTAATCAGTCCACTTCTGCTTGACATTGGAGCAACCAATTCGTCAATGTCTGACCTTCAGGTAATGACACATTACCGATTACTATAGGTAATCAGTCCACTCATGCGTGACATTGGAGCAACCAATTCGTCAATGTCTGATCCGCAGTTATTGACACATTACTAATTACTAAAGGTAATCAGTCCACTCCTGCTTGACATTTGAGCAACCAATTCATCAATGTTTGACCCTCAGTTATTGACACATTACCGATTAATATAGGTAATCAGTCCACTCCTGCTTGACATTGGAACAAGCAATTCGTCAATGTCTGACCCTCAGTTATAGACACATTACCGATTAATATAGGTAATCAGTCCATTCCTACTGGACATTGGAGCAACCAATTCGTCAATGTATGACCCTCATTTATTGACACATTACCGATTACTATAGGTAATCAGTGCACTCCTGCTTCACATTGGAGCAACCAATTCGTCAATGTCTGATCCTCAGTTATTGACACATTACCGATTACTATAGGTAATCAGTCCACTCCTGCTTGACATTGGAGCAACCAATTCGTCAATGTCTGACCCTCCGTTAATGACACATTACCGATTACTATAGGTAATCAGTCCACTCCTGCTTGACATTGGAGCAACCAATTGGTCAATGTCTGACCCTCAGTTATTGACACATGACCGATTACTGTCGGTAATCAGTCCACTTCTGCTTGACATTGGAGCAACCAATTCGTCAATGTCTGACCCTCAGGTAATGACACATTACCGATTACTATAGGTAATCAGTCCACACCTGCGTGACATTGGAGCAACCAATTCGTCAATGTCTGATCCGCAGTTATTGACACATTACTAATTACTAAAGGTAATCAGTCCACACCTGCTTGACATTTGAGCAACCAATTCATCAGTGTTTGACCCTCAGTTATTGACACATTACCGATTACTATAGGTAATCTGTCCACTCCTGCTTGACATTGGAACAACCAATTCGTCAATGTCTGACCCTCAGTTATAGACACATTACCGATTAATATAGGTAATCAGTCCACTCCTACTGGACATTGGAGCAACCAATTCGTCAATGTATGACACTCATTTATTGACACTTTACCGATTACTATAGGTAATCAGTCCACTCCTGCTTCACATTGGAGCAACCAATTCGTCAATGTCTGACCCTCATTTATTGACACATTACCGATTACTATAGGTAATCAGTCCACTCCTGCTTGACATTGGAGCAACCAATTCGTCAATGTTTGACCCTCAGTTATTGACCCATTACCGATTACTATAGGTAATCAGTCACTCCTGCTTGACATTGGAACAACCAATTCGTCAATGTCTGACCCTCAGTTATAGACACATTACCGATTAATATAGGTAATCAGTCCTTCCTACTGGACATTGGAGCAACCAATTCGTCAATGTATAACCCTCATTTATTGATACATTACCGATTACTGTAGGTAATCAGTCCACTCCTGCTTCACATTGGAGCAACCAATTCGTCAATGTCTGATCCTCAGTTATTGACACATTACCGATTACTATAGGTAATCAGTCCACTCCTGCTTGACATTGGAGCAACCAATTCGTCAATGTCTGACCCTCCGTTAATGACACATTACCGATTACTATAGGTAATCAGTCCAGTCCTGCTTGACATTGGAGCAACCAATTCGTCAATGTCTGACCCTCAGTTAATGACACATTACCGATTACTATAGGTAATCATTCCACTCCTACTGGACATTGGAGCAACCAATTCGTCAATGTCTGACCCTCAGTTATTGACACATTACCGATTACTATAGGTAATCTGTCCACTACTGCTTGACATTGGAACAACCAATTCATCAATGTCTGACCCTCAGTTATAAACACATTACCGATTAATATAGGAAATCAGTCCACTCCTACTGGACATTGGAGCAACCAATTCGTCAATGTATGACACTCATTTATTGACATTTTACCGATTACTATAGGTAATCAGTCCACTCCTGCTTCACATTGGAGCAACCAATTCGTCAATGTCTGACGCTCAGTTATTGACACATTACCGATTACTATAGGTAATCAGTCCACTCCTGCTTGACATTGGAACAACCAATTCGTCAATGTCTGACTCTCAGTTATAGACACATTACCGATTACTATAGGTAATGAGTCCACTCCTACTGGACATTGGAGCAACCAATTCGTCAATGTGTGATCCTCAGTTATTGACACATTACCGATTACTATAGGTAATCAGTCCACTCCTGCTTCACATTGGAGCAACCAATTCGTCAATGTCTGACCCTCAGTTATTGACATATTACCGATTACTATAGGTAATCAGTGCACTCCTGCTTCACATTGGAGCAACCAATTCGTCAATGTCTGATCCTCAGTTATTGACACATGACCGATTACTATAGGTAATCAGTCCACTTCTGCTTGACATTGGAGCAACCAATTCGTCAATGTCTGACCCTCAGTAAAGACACATTACCGATTAATATAGGTAATCAGTCCACTCCTGCTTGACATTGGAGCACCCAATTCGTCAATGTCTGACCCTCAGTTAATGACACATTACCGATTACTATAGGTAATAAGTCCACTCCTGCTTGACATTGAAGCAACCAATTCGTCAATGTCTGACGCTCAGTTATTGACACATTACCAATTACTATAGATAATCAGTCCACTTCTGCTTGACATTGGAGCAACCAATTCGTCAATGTCTGACCCTCAGCTTTTGACACATTACCGATTACTATAGGTAATTATTCCACTCCTGCTTGACATTGGTGCAACCAATTCGTCAATGTCTGACCCTCAGTTAATGACACATTACCGATTACTATATGTAATCAGTCCTCTCCTGCTTCACATTGGAGCAACCAATTCGTCAATATTAATGACACATTACGAATTACTATAGGTAATCAGTCCACTCCTGCTTGACATTGGATCAACCAGTTCCTCAATGTCTGATCCTCAGTTAATGACACATTACCGATTACTGTCGGTAATCAGTGCACTCCAGCTTGACATTGGAGCAAACAATTCGTCAATGTCTGACCCTCAGGTAATGACACATTACCGATTACTATAGGTAATCAGTCCACTCATGCTTCACATTGGAGCAACCAATTCGTCAATGTCTGACCCTCAGTTATTGACATATTACCGATTACTATAGGTAATCAGTGCACTCCTGCTTCACATTGGAGCAACCAATTCGTCAATGTCTGATCCTCAGTTATTGACACATGACCGATTACTATAGGTAATCAGTCCACTTCTGCTTGACATTGGAGCAACCAATTCGTCAATGTCTGACCCTCAGTTAATGACACATTACCGATTAATATAGGTAATCAGTCCACTCCTGCTTGACATTGGAGCACCCAATTCGTCAATGTCTGACCCTCAGTTAATGACACATTACCGATTACTATAGGTAATAAGTCCACTCCTGCTTGACATTGAAGCAACCAATTCGTCAATGTCTGACGCTCAGTTATTGACACATTACCAATTACTATAGATAATCAGTCCACTTCTGCTTGACATTGGAGCAACCAATTCGTCAATGTCTGACCCTCAGCTTTTGACACATTACCGATTACTATAGGTAATTATTCCACTCCTGCTTGACATTGGTGCAACCAATTCGTCAATGTCTGACCCTCAGTTAATGACACATTACCGATTACTATGGGTAATCAGTCCTCTCCTGCTTCACATTGGAGTAACCAATTCGTCAAT
Organism: Cyrtodaria siliqua; assembly: GCA_037043455.1. Classification (NCBI taxonomy): domain Eukaryota; kingdom Metazoa; phylum Mollusca; class Bivalvia; order Adapedonta; family Hiatellidae; genus Cyrtodaria; species Cyrtodaria siliqua. The sequence continues at coordinate 76,893 of JAWPHD010002503.1, read as the reverse complement.
ATTAATGACACATTACGAATTACTATAGGTAATCAGTCCACTCCTGCTTGACATTGGAGCAACCAGTTCCTCAATGTCTGACCCTCAGTCAATGACACATTACCGATTACTGTCGGTAATCAGTGCACTCCTGCTTGACATTGGAGCAAACAATTCGTCAATGTCTGACCCTCAGGTAATGACACATTACCGATTACTATAGGTAATCAGTCCACTCATGCTTCACATTGGAGAAACCAATTCGTCAATGTCTGACCCTCAGTTATTGACATATTACCGATTACTATAGGTAATCAGTGCACTCCTGCTTCACATTGGAGCAACCAATTCGTCAATGTCTGATCCTCAGTTATAGACACATGACCGATTACTATAGGTAATCAGTCCACTTCTGCTTGACATTGGAGCAACCAATTCGTCAATGTCTGACCCTCAGTTAATGACACATTACCGATTAATATAGGTAATCAGTCCACTCCTGCTTGACATTTGAGCACCAAATTCGTCAATGTCTGACCCTCAGTTAATGACACATTACCGATTACTATAGGTAATAAGTCCACTCCTGCTTGACATTGAAGCAACCAATTCGTCAATGTCTGACGCTCAGTTATTGACACATTACCAATTACGATAGATAATCAGTCCACTTCTGCTTGACATTGGAGCAACCAATTCGTCAATGTCTGACCCTCAGCTTTTGACACATTACCGATTACTATAGGTAATTATTCCACTCCTGCTTGACATTGGTGCAACCAATTCGTCAATGTCTGACCCTCAGTTAATGACACATTACCGATTACTATGGGTAATCAGTCCTCTCCTGCTTCACATTGGAGCAACCAATTCGTCAATATTAATGACACATTACGAATTACTATAGGTAATCAGTCCACTCCTGCTTGACATTGGAGCAACCAGTTCCTCAATGTCTGACCCTCAGTTAATGACACATTACCGATTACTGTCGGTAATCAGTGCACTCCTGCTTGACATTGGAGCAAACAATTCGTCAATGTCTGACCCTCAGGTAATGACACATTACCGATTACTATAGGTAATCAGTCCACTCATGCGTGACATTGGAGCAACCAATTCGTCAATGTCTGATCCGCAGTTATTGACACATTACTAATTACTAAAGGTAATCAGTCCACTCCGGCTTGACATTTGAGCAACCAATTCATCAATGTTTGACCCTCAGTTATTGACACATTACCGATTAATATAGGTAATCAGTCCACTCCTGCTTGACATTGGAACAAGCAATTCGTCAATGTCTGACCCTCAGTTATAGACACATTACCGATTAATATAGGTAATCAGTCCATTCCTACTGGACATTGGAGCAACCAATTCGTCAATGTATGACCCTCATTTATTGACACATTACCGATTACTATAGGTAATCAGTCCACTCCTGCTTCACATTGGAGCAACCAATTCGTCAATGTCTGATCCTCAGTTATTGACACATTACCGATTACTATAGGTAATCAGTCCACTCCTGCTTGACATTGGAGCAACCAATTCGTCAATGTCTGACCCTCCGTTAATGACACATTACCGATTACTATAGGTAATCAGTCCACTCCTGCTTGACATTGGATCAACCAATTCGTCAATGTCTGACACTAAGTTAATGACACATTACCGATTACTATAGGTAATCATTCCACTCCTACTGGACATTGGAGCAACCAATTCGTCAATGTCTGACCCTCAGTTATTGACACATTACCGATTACTATAGGTAATCAGTCAACTCCTGCTAAATATTTGAGCAACCAATTTGTCAATGTCTGACCCTCAGTTCTAGACACATTACCGATTACTATAGGTAATCAGTGCACTCCTACTGGACATTGGAGCAACCAATTCGTCAATATCTGACCCTCAGTTATTGACACATTACCGATTACTATAGGTAATCAGTGCACTCCTGCTTCACATTGGAACAACCAATTCGTCCATGTCTGACCCTCAGTTATTGACACATGACCGATTACTATAGGTAATCAGTCCACTTCTGCTTGACATTGGAGCAACCAATTCGTCAATGTCTGACTCTCAGTTAATGACACATTACCGATTACTTTAGGTAATCAGTCCACTCCTACTTGACATCGGAGCAACCAATTCGTCAATGTCTGACCCTCGTTTCCAGTTATTTAGTACTCGAATATATACAGTTGTTGTACACACTGATATGAGCGTAAAAGTCGTCACAAATTAATCAGAAATGGTCATACACTGTAGGTGGTCAACAAAACAGACATCCATATACATGGTGATGTGTTTGCATTATGTCATTATGTAACAGAGATTAAGACCTCGTTCATTATATTTAAATGATTGTTAGGGAAACGCTGATGGTGAATATTGCCAAAAGCAACATTACAAAACGATCGTGCTGGAAATCGTGAATCAGTGCGAATGAAATCCAGAGTTATAATCTAAAATACACAGATATGTAACCGATTCGTCTGTACCTAATACATACTGAGCACTACATCGGAATCAACGAGCACAGACAACAGGTAAAAGTAGAAGACAGCGTTATATTAAAGGAACACACGGCAATCTTGATTTTTTAAAAACTCACAGCGTCCCGTTAATTTTCCTCTTAACTTGCATTTGTTCAATCATTAATATTAATTGTTAGAACAGTTCAAAGCTAATTATTGTTTTACATATTACTAACTTTTTATAATATTGCACCATTAATATAATTAAAAATTTGGTAAGATAACGAAGCATATTGAATCTCATTTTTTTTATTTAATTATATGCAAGCAGTTTTAAAGTCAAAATGACGCAGGATAAGTAAACCGAGGAAAACAATTTATTGTTTGAAAGTCCAGACTCTATTGTGCCCATCGCGTCAGGGTTACCTCGACGTGTTCTTTGGCGGACGGACTCTAAACCTTAGAACCACACACACACACACTTTTAATGTTTGAATAAAACTCAAGATTGCCATGTGTCCCTTTAAAGTTGAAATAGATGCGACTTGATTTGTAGTCGCCCGGACTAAATATCAGAAGTGATTTATAGCGCCCCGACTACATATCAGTAGCGTTATTACTTACTCTTCCTTTAGAATCATTAAGCTCACTATTGGTGGCTTTAAAGTAGACTATCGCCTAGACTATCGCTAGGAGGCGTGATATGTGTTGCACTTACATTACCTCTCCTCTCATGAACGGACTCAATAAAAACGAGCCTCTTACTTGTATCCCCTGTTTGTGTTTGTTACTTTCAGGGGATCCTCTTTTTCTGTATTTATTGACTTTCACACTAGCGTTTGTTTAGTGCTGTATTGCGGCCGTAAAAGGTTTCCCCGGATCCCCTTGTCAGTATTAATTGAAGATACGAACAAGTCATATATCACTAGTGTTACACATAACAATGATGTAGCATGACTACTTAAAACTGGTGATCAAATATTTAAGTTTTGTATGCTTAAACTGATTGCTGGATAGGGATATAGCTGCAGGAACAGGTTAATGATAAACCAAGCAATCCTGTAGTGGTTGCACACGTTTAAATGTGTGTGTTACGTTTCGGTGGGGATGGTGGGTTTTCAATGTTAATTTGTTTTCAACATATATTCCCCTTTATCTCAGGCTAATTGGGATCCATACCTAATGAAGATACAGTATACAACATGTCAATAGTGTTATATACTGAGGGGAAAACGCATAGCAAGTTTTTGTTGCACCCTGGAAATAATACATTTTTGGTTGTAAAATCAAGAACCTACTGCCATAGACACACTATTTTATTAAACACACATAAATAACAGTTGAACATCTTAATGACGTAACGAAAACATGAACTTAGGGGTCAAGCCCGTAAAGTCCCAAAATGACAGTATATCTTGTATACAGTATTATTGCGTCTAAAAAACTTTTTTCTCTCAGTATATGTGTTACCGTTGCTTTTGTTTTCACTTCAGCGAGTGTGAAACCAAATGGAGGTACTTCACATCAGTGAACAAGTATTAATCCTCGTTATTTTATATTTTTTATATTAACACGGAATAAGCTGAAGCTGAAGCAAATACAGTATTTTAGTTACTTTTACTTTTACTTGATGTTACATGCATGTACTAATTACTTAATGGGAGAAAACTATCCATCATTTTTTTATTCAGGTCTCTAGGGAAATCTCATCCTCGGAATCAGAATTGCAATAGGAATTTGGCTGAACCTCAACACTGATTTAATTTATTCTGACTTGTCTGGTGAGTTTTCCCTGTCAGGAACTGGGCAGACTATCATCATGTGGATGCAATTTCTTTATCTCACATGTACGAGTGATGTTTATGTTACCAGGTTAACCTTCTTCTTTATTGCAAATTTTCAGATACGTATCAAAGTCGGGACAATGGAGTATTATTTCCATACAGTTGGAGCAAAAAAAGTATATTCTCAAATACTGTGTTGTAATACGACTTTCCGGTGAACAGTCCTCTGTTCAAATCGAATTATTATCTTAACCGTTCAACCAATGACATCTTTATACCTTGTTATTACAGCTTTGAACACTCGTTTGTAGATACGTAGCAATAAAACAACATTTAAATCAGGATGTTCATATTTTTGTCGAAATAATCTGAAATTATAATAAATGTTTTATTTAATCTATACTGCATGCTGCGTACACTAAATTCGTAGGGTTCCTACAGTTTGTTCTACATTCATGTATTTAACTTGCACATTTTCAAATTATTATTAATAATTATTGTACTATCCAAAATATTTTTTTCATATTGCTAATTTATGAATCAATACTACAGCTATGGAATCGTTTTATTACCGAGTTTTACCGTTAATCTACCGTTTCAAACCAGTTTGTCGTTCGTTTGTCGTTTTAAAACGGAAAACGACCGAAAACGGGTTTGCAAACGCTTTAAGTGCGCATGCTCAGAGTTTTTCCGTTTCCAAACGCTCTGAAACGGGCGTTTCCAAACGCGCGTAGTGCGCATGCGCAGAGTTTCCAAATGCGTTTTTTAGTTTTTACCATTTTTTGCGTTTGACCAATGAAAAAAGGACAGTACAATTAGATAATTCTCTTCGTTGGTTTAACAGTAATTGATTGATGCAGCAAATGAAACAAAAAAATATATTAATTAGAAACACAAATTGATGCTTAATACTTAATAGTTATGTTAATTCCTACGTGCAAACCCCATGTATTTTCCCATCATTTATGTTCATGCCACCATCGAGTTAATATATGCTTAACTAAATCTGGGTCAAAAATGACATATAGTGCCCTGACTAGATGCATCCTTTAATTACCCGGGTTTTGGATATGCAACAACGGCTTTATTGCACAAAACACCCGACGTCGACAATCATTAATTGTTTAATCCATAGCTCGCGTAGTGTGTACAAGAGACATCAGTAATTAGATATTTTTCACATTATACATACTGGAAGTATGAAAACTTAATATTTCCAAATTAATTAGTGCTGTAAAATTTAGTTTGTAAATAAATGGAATATACACAGTTTACCTAATAAATGGGAGAGAGCCGTAATGGAAATAAGGGCCAAACCGGAAAAATGGACAACATAATGAATTATTGTCGCTATATAACTACATCTGTTGTTTTAGCGTGTTTGTGATCCGTGTGAAATTTAAAAAAAAGATATATATTGCATCGTATGGAATGCACTAATGATTATAAAGGGACGCAGAGCAATCTTGAATAATTTTATTAAAATAAGCACCTTCGTATGGAGTTCGTTTTAAAGGGACCCACGGCAATCTTGAAGTGTTTGAAATGGGTGTCTCGATTTATATAACCAGAATCATATTTACGTTTAACCTAGTTGCATTTAAATAGATACTATTTTAAGTATTCTCTTTTTCGTCTTTCTTTATTATACGTTTTAATATATTATTGGTGCTATACAATACAATTTGCTTATTACTATTCTTATAATTAATATATAAATGATTGAACAAATGTGTTATCCACAGGACGCCTGAGTTAAAAAAAACAACAAGATTGCGATGTGTCCCTCTAACGTTGCTTGAATATATTTTTAAATTAAAAAGATATATCATCTCAGAGTTTTGAATATATTTTCGTTAAACTGTGCAATATTGTCAAATGTAGTAATATACAAAAACAAAATATGCAATTAACGAAGAAACACTAACGGGATGCCGCGAGCTTTAAAGAAATTCAGGTTGTCTTTATCCCTTTAATATGAATCAAGCTGATTCAAATATTCATTAATTAAATTGCTCGTAAGAATTTTTTTTATAACAACGGTGTACATAGCAATTATGTCATATATTGTGAAACATATGTTCCTGGTTTAATTTGAATACAATTATGCACTGTTATGATTGCAAATAAAAGTACACTGGTTGGAAATAAAGCATGAATAGCGGTTTAAATGCATAAATATATACATTATAGTACAGAGTATGAACTTAGAATTCATTACTTTAAAATACACACGAACGACAAGAAACAGTCACAAAAGGCACGAATTTAATTGAACTTATAGAGAAAGAAATTGACGGGACGCCGCGAATTTAAATAAAAAAGATCAAGGCTGCCGTGTTTCAAACCTAAACTATAATGTTTCGAAATCTGCAGATATTGCCCTTATTGAGAGATATAAACAAAGTCATACAGTTACTTATAATATCTAAAACGTATTAACTTAACTTCATGAACTTATCATATTAAATGTGGTAAAATAGTTATATCTGGTTTACATTTTTTTATTCCTAATTATTTCACAGTCCTAATAGCTAATTATTAATATGATTATTTGTACAACATTGTATGTGCTCACTATATACGTAGAAAGTACAAGAACGGAAGTAAACTAAACTAATAATGTGTTTTACTCCTTATAGTTTTAAACTATTCAATAAAATAGTTTCTGAGAGTATCACTTACCAGATAGTTTTCGTCTGATCATAAAATTATTTTGACCAGTGCACATTGTATTAATACAAATAACATATATTGAAAATAAATTTCAGCCTGTTTTAGTATTATAAAGTGCCTCTTTAATTATAAATGAAATCAATATTCGTCGTAAATCATAATTGAAAATGTTATGTCGCCTGATAAAATTATATAATACAATACAGCATGCATAATTAAAATTTAGGATTGTACCATGTATTATTTAGTTCGTCACTTGCGATTGGCTGATTGAAATAAAAGGGAGTAACTGACTATATGTAGCAACATGTGATTGGCCAACATACGAGAGACCCTAGTAGACAGCATAGTGGATGATGCTATAGCGTCAGATACGGCCCACACAGTAGCACCAACCACCCCCGCCCCAAACACCGTAGTCAACGGGACACGGAGCAAAAATGGAGCCAACAGAAATCCAACCCTTCCCACACCCCACTGGGCTAACATGCCAGACCACGGACCAATATATGATCAGCACAGATCATTCAGATTGAATAGAGGACCACCCCCACCCCCACCCCCACCCCCACCCCGATGGGGCAATCTCCCATACAATGCATATAGGCAGCAACATAGAATGCACCCATTAGACAGGAGCCCCCCTCAAAATATGGGGTACTTACCCCAACCCCCATACTACCCATACTAAAAAAAAATAGGGTAAAACTTCCCAATTGTAGCCCCAACCACTACTACTAGGATCGTTACTTATTACGCCCCCAAAAATAGTAAGTTTAATTTCAAGAAACAGAACCTAGTAGTCATGTCATGGAACGCACGGGGCCTCACGGGGAGAAAAGCGCATAAAGCAACAGAACACCAGCAGGTATTAGAAGATATGAACCCTAAACCTGATGTAATTTGCATTCAAGAAACATTTTCAAAAGAAAAGGCCGTAAAACTAATTGGATATCAAACACCAATTAATACCCAAAGGCCAGGCACTCAAAAAGGTGGGGGGTTAGCGATTTATGTTAGATTAGGGATCCAATTTATAGAAAACAAAGTCAAAACAATAGAAAACATAGAATACAACTCTGTCAAAATACAGGGAACCACACAAAACGTGGTTATAATTAATGTCTACATCGCTCACACCGACTATGCCAATGAAAATAATATAAGAGCGTTATGTAACAATACAACACACTGTACAATCATGACCGGGGACTTCAATTTAAAAAATACATTGTGGAACCCCCCGGGCGATCCAAGGCATGACGATCAGGCTACGTATCTTATAGATGCCATTAATGACAGGAATATACAAATAATTAATAATAATCAGGCCACTAGACTAGGTGAAGACGGTCAACGGGACTCTACCCTAGACCTTAGTATAGTCTCAAATAGTATAGCCCATAAAGCAACCTGTAGTATATTAGACAATACTATAGGAAGCGACCACTACCCTACAATCACTAGCGTTAATTTCAAAACCCAGTACCAACCCATAGTAATTCCAGCTAAATGGAAGGTAGATAAGGCAGATTGGAATAAGTATAAACACACATGTGACCAACACTTTGACTACAACACCCCTGAGACCAATATCCAAGGTAAATACAATGCTTTTACAACAGAACTACAAAATGTGTGCAAAACGGCAATACCAAAAACTAAAGCCGGCATAAAGAAAAGAAAGAACGTTTTTTCCCTGGTGGACAGACCAATGCAAAATAGATATTAAAAAAAGGGAAAACCTCAGAAAAACATATAAGTTCAATAAAAATGATGAAACCTGGAAAAAATTCAAAACCCAGAGATCCATAGCTAAAAAACACTATAAAAAAGGCAAAATATGAATGCTGGAAACAATTCATATCCCAAATTAACTACAAAACAACATCAAAACAAGTCTGGAATATAGTTAAAAGGTTCAAAGGTCAACCAATGGAACCGATACCCACTTTAGTACAGGATCAAAAAGAAATATATGATAACCAAACTAAAGCAAAACGTACTAGCATCCCAATATCAGAAAGTAAGCAGTGATATGAATTATGACGAACAATTTCTAAAATTAAAGAAAGTAAATGAAACAACGTATGATAAATTAATGGAAACAGAGGGAGACCACTCTGACTGCGAATTTAATAAGCCATTTACACTCTCTGAGCTCAATTTAGCCCTCCTAACATGTAACAGCACAGCCCCGGGGGAAGATAGTATTCATTACGACATGATAATTAACCTCACAACAAATGGCAAAATCAAACTGGTCGAACTGTATAACTACTCCTGGTCAACCGGAACACACCCCGAAGAATAGAGTGAATCCCTCATAATCCCCATCCTAAAAATGGGAAAAGATAAAACCCTCCCATCGTCGTACAGGCCTATATCCCTAACCCCAGTACTCTCTAAAATCATGCAAAAAATGATAAAACCCAGAATTATAGCCTATGTAGAAACACAGGGCCTAATGTCAATAGATCAGTCAGGATGCCGGCCATACCACTCCTGCACCGACCACCTCGCACGATTAGAAAATGATGGTAGACAAGCACAACTTGAAAATAACTACTTACTAACGGTGTTCATGGACCTTAGTAATGCCTTTGATATTCACTGGAACAAGGGAGCCCTCATGTTAATGTATTATCTGGGAATCAGGGGGGAGACTACTCAAATGGCTCAATGTATTTTTAATGGAAAGAAAAATTAAAGTTAAAGTAAATGGTCATGTATCCGACACCAAAAATAGCAGAAAATGGCTGTCCCCAGGGTAGCGTTTTATCCCCAATCATTTTCTGTATATACATGAATACTCTAAAATTAGCGGTAACAGAGCACAACGAAACTATTACAACACGGTTAAATCACACCAATCTCGCCCAATACGTCGACGACGGGGGCCATGTGGATAAAATCGCGAAGTCCGGTTAAATTAACAAAACTAGGGCAACAACTGATGTCCAAAATCGAAAAATGGTCAATAACGTGGGGTATGAAAATAAACCCCCGAAAAAACCCAGGTCATGATAATATCAAAACCACGAAGATACCCCGAAAAAGAATTTAAACTAAAAAAATTAAAGCTATGTAACAAAACAGTAGAATACGCGCCACATGCAAAACTCCTGGGAATGTACTTCGATAGGCATTTGACATGGAAGAAACACATCACTTATGTCATAGAAAGATGTAATAAGGATATGCGCCTGCTTAGAATGTTAACTAACAGCACATGCGGTGCAGATAAAACATCCTTAATCAACCTATACAAAGCGTTAATCTTAAGTAAAATCAGTTATGGAGACATAGCATATGCCTCAGCGTCCGATAGGTTACTACATAAATTACAGGTGATACAAAATAAAGCCCTCCGCATCGCCACAGGGGCACATAGGTCAACCAACATAATTGGACTCATGGCCGAATGCGCAGAAACGCCACTTTTTATACACCGCGAAAAGAATATGCTTAAATACTGGGCAAGATCAACCCGGCTAGAGCATAACCTCCCAATTAACGCGAAAATAACAAGGATAGGCATATTCGAACATAAAAAAGATATTACTAGCCTAAAACTCCCATATACTCAGCAAATACAAACCTTGTTAAGTAAACATAACATGACCAATCTATCAATATCAAAACCCGTCTACCCCGATAATACGATAATACGAACCTTAAAGCCGTGCCTCGATCTCACCCATTTAATTAATAAAAAAACAAACAGAACCCGTGATAGCCCGCAATATAAGCATAGATCATATAGACAGCAACTATAAGGATTATGTCAAAATATATACAGATGGGAGTAAAAAACCCCGAGAAAGGAATAGCCGGGTCGGGAATTTGCATATACAGTACCGACAATACTTTGATTTCAGAACAAGGTTATAAAGTAGACCATAGGTTATCAGTATACACAACCGAACTAGTTGCGATTCGAATAGCGCTCAAATGGATAATATCAATCAAACCCGAAAAAAGTGGTGATATTCAGCGACAGTCTGAGTTCACTACAATCAATAGATAATGGTACCAATAATAGTAGACCCGACCTAACTTATGCGATCCTAAAACATATCAACACCATTTCAGAATTAAACATACATTTAGAAATGAATTGGATCCCCAGCCACGTAGACATAGAAGGGAATGAAAGGGCGGACTACTGGGCTAACAGAGGGGCAAGCAAAGGCACCCCTATATCCCTGCCATTAGGCCTTAAAGAAGTATATTCGATAATTAAAGCTAAAATGACAAGTGAATGGAAGCAATATTGGTCAAAAGCTACCACACAACGTATCTCCATGCACCCCCATGTACCAAATAAAGTAATACAATATAGCGATGATAGGCGCATGGACATTGCATATACCCGACTAAGATTAGGACATAGCCGGCTAGGAGACAATGATAAGATAAAAAACTAGCAACGGAATAAGCACAGATTGCGAAACATGCGGTCAAAACGGATCATTTGACCACACCTTCTTTGACCCCTCGGGTCTATGCCCCTTAAACTTAAGCCAACGCGAAACACTAAAAACCGACCTTCTCAAGTTAGGACTAAAGATAATAGACCAAAAAGCGCTATTATTCCCGGAAACTCAATATGCAGTAGAAACGCGGAAAGCGGTATTTAAGTTCCTCCGATCGACAGGAGTTTTATACAGAATATAGACTCGAACATGCTCTGTTGCCGCTAAGTACTCAGTAAAAAAGACATAAATGGTGATATTTATGTATGTGGGGATCGCCGACATGCATGTAACAGTCAATTTCTTGCGTAATATGTGTGCCGGATGATCCTCATATACATTAAACTCATATGGTGTACATGTGTGTGGTCATATTTAAGTAGCAAATAGCCAGTAAAGGAATAATTATGTCGGTATATTTAGTATGTAGCATGAAATGTATGGGTCTATGTGTATATCTAGCCATATGGGGGTATGCTGTACATCTGATCTTGACTTCTGCCATCAATAATATAAATGCATAAACGGAAATGCACACATTTGTTACTCTACCAACATATCTCAAGACGAGTTATTAACGATAAAACACCAAGTAAATGGACCCACACTCTACTTGCAGCACCACTGCCCCTCGGTATAAGGTGCTGGATACATGCTTTGCTCCCATGGGCACCGAAAGTGGGATGGGAAAGCAACTAGGGGTGGAACCCATAATTTAAAAACCATTACAAAAACAACATTTTATTAACGGTGCTCTCATATTGGACCGCGCGGATAATTTCAATCCGTTTTGCAAAACGAAAATACAACTTACACCTGATTGGTTCATTTTCAATCCGTTTCGCGAAACAGAAAACCAACAATTTCCTGATTGGTCCATTTTCAATCCGTTTTGTAAAACGAAAATAAACCATAATGTCAACGAAATGGGGATCGAACATGTAACATGTAAATATAAATGTATGATTATATAGCTAATGTAAACATACCAAGATATGGACAAGTCAAAACGCCCTATAACTATAAAACATAGCGAAAGTTAAAAACGATTAGTTGAGTCTAATGTGGGGCTTCATCTGCACGAGGAATATTTTCTGTGGTACTGTGATAACGGCGGGGCTCAAGCGATCTCCATGGTTCATAAATCAGGCGGCGCCGCGTATAAGCGCGGGCCTGCAGCCTGATATCTGAACTGCGCGGTCCTGACCGTGGAATCCGAGTCATTATGGTTGAGTACGGGCCCTAACACTCGCTTAAAAATTAGAATAGGACAAACCATGTCATGACAGGCAGAATACAATATAACAGATACAAAAAGTTAGGTAAATAGAGAAGATGTACAGTATAAACCATAACTATGGTGCACACGGACATTGTAATATGGACCCATGGCCAAATCCGCCATCCTTCCTGACACTCGGTAGTGACTGGGGTCGTAACTCACCCTGGATCCAGCTCTGTGAGCACTGAGTAAGGTTAACGATGAGGAAGCGGCACCGGACCCCATATCAAGAATGGTGACAAACATTGCACGGTGGGGTCGCGCTGCCAAATCAATGCCTCAACTATGCTGGTACATAGTAGGCGAGTCTCTCCACTGACACATATACAGCGAACGAATGCTCGCTGTAGTCTTTGGGGCGTGCAAACGTATTATCGCTTAGGCCATAAGAAGACTTAAAAGATGGGGTAGCGCGACACCACTTTGGGATACTTTAAAGGATAAAAGAACATGCGTACATAGCAGAGCCGGTATAGTTATTAATGATAGAAATAGTACAGTATTAACATAGGCAAGTTACAGCCCCTTTTGGTTAAGCAATATGTCATAACAAGTTGTACAGTGAGGTCGAGCTACCACATATATCCTATGTGTCTGCATGTATGTATGTATAAGAGTATGCATGTAAATTTACCAGTATCTATAGCACATAAGCGCCGGATGCCATCCCTCCCCCGCCCCGGTATAAGACTGTTATATGTAACTCTTCGACAGACCTTGGCGTACAACGCGCTGGAGTGGGAGAGAGAGGGCATCTGGTGTGCATGAATGTATGTACAGGTATATGTATGTAAACGTACAATAGTCAATATAATTATGCTGTAAATTTATCCCACTAAGTGCTCATCCCATCAGAAGGGATGGGACCATCAGTAAACTTAAAAACAGTGACATTTTTGACATGGCTCACACACTTATATATGAAAAACTTCACCAATTACTGACTCCAGGATTAGGTTGACGATGGGATAACGGACTGCTCCTGTGGTACCCTAATCACATAGTTGGTAGGGGGTATTTCATGAGCATGCTGGTATTGCACTGTCTAACCGTCTCGCGAATAGGTTGTCTTGAGTCTTTGGTTGCTGATTTGATTTGTATTGTGGTGTGTTGTGCCTTGCTTATCGTATATTTCGACCATAAAATCAGCAATAACATCACTTTAAAACCAAGTGATTTCCATCCGGTCCGCGCTTTGTCCAAATTGACAAATCCGACCTTGACACTTATATCGACCCTGACCCTGAATAACATAGTTAAGAAACTCGGCAATAAACACATATTTTTAAGTAGGACACCAAAGTAGGTCAGGTCAGGCCAGTAGAACACGACAGGTTAAGGTCGACGCAATTAAAATGAAACATCTAGGAAATAAGTGAAATGTTTATATGTATGAGTGTGCAAGAATATATAATAAATACCTGTAATGATATTATTCTGTATATATCTACTATGTGTATGGATGTGTGTATATCTATGTGTATGTATGAAATCTTGTATTATCCTTATACATAATTACCTACTATGTGATATCATCCTATATTCGTATATATATATATATATATATACTCCGCGCATTAAAAGTACGTTTATCTGTATGGACGAGTTTTAAATTTGTCTATATAAATAGCTACATTTGACACTCGCGTCGGGCGAATAAGTAATAACAATAAAACGCGCCCCACGGAAATATCGAGCGGTGCTATAGTGGGAATAGCACATATCAGGCCACTTTTTAGGCATTCAATTTTTGGTATTATAACAATTATAAGTAAAAAAATAAATAAATAAATAAATAAGCAAATAAGATACCAGTAGAAGCCATACAAAAACATTAAATTTTTATTGAGACTTATACCATAAGGGATGTGACCGTCTTAAAAACCAACAACTACAGTAATAATAGTGTAATAGTTCTTAACTAAGTACAATAGAAATGTTAACTCAAAACCTAGTAAACACGGCACATACCCATTTAGGACTAAGGCGCGCCTCCTTACGGTCCCTTTCATCACCAACCTGTGGGACACTTTACACAGGGGCAATCTTGACTGGAAACCGTTATCGACCATAATTGGCCTTTTTCTCCCAGTGGTAGCAAAACCCTTGCGCGAAGATGTGGAATTGCTGTCACAGTACCTCAGACCAGACGCACACGCGATGCCCCAGGCATAGCAACCAACAATCCAAACACCAACAAATGCTCCAACATGTACAAACATACAACACAGAAATAACCGAACAGGCCCCAGTTCGATGACCAAAAGTATTAGTATGCTGCAAATGGACACGCTATTCATCCCCAAGATAGCGTGGTACAGGCATACCCCTCATCAAACCCCAGCAAATATGATATGTTAAAAACATAATCATAACACTACAAAACAAGCACGCACCACATATAACACAACGCCAAACAAAGCTAGGACCGGAAGGTGTCAATACACGAAATTAGGTTGAATTAACCGCTGTTGTTGACACCGTTTTTAGCACATATTTAGGCATTAAACAGACCTGTTGGCAAGGTCTATATCAGCTTCAAAATTCAAAATTACACCTGTTAAAGTCCAGACTCTATTGTGCCCATCGCGTCAGGTATACCTTGACGTGTTCGTTGGCGAGGGACTATAAACCTTAGAATTACACACACACACACGCCAACATACGAGACGCTGAGAACCCCAACTGTGACTGTAATGGTCAGTAATGGACGCTCCACGGACACTCGTAAATAACAGTTCAGGATACCAGTCCTATATACATTGATAGCATTCATGATTGATTTGACAAATAAATACGAATAATTAATAATGCAGGTATAAGGACAAACCACCATCCATTGCTGCACGATGAAGCTCGGTGGCAGCGAGCACATTAGATAAAGCTTGCACTGTAAAAAAACTTAATTAAATAATTCAGGTTAACGTTCATTATTCGCATGCGTTACGTTTGTTCACATCATGTCGTAATTTTGTGTTAATTTGGATGATACTACAACTGCTACTGCTGCTGCTGCTGCTGCTACTACTACTACTACCACCACCACCACCACTACTACTACTACTACTACTACTACTACAGGCATGATTTTTTAAAATCCACGAATTATATCGTCCTTCAGCAACTTAAAGGAAGTACATCAGGTTTTGGAGGCAACACGTGTATTAATAAAATACAAAGCTATGAAATTGTGAAATGGTTCTAAGCTACTGTATAGCAAGCTCAATAGGTTTCCTATACTACAGGCTTATTAGGCCATGGAGTAATCACCAGATTATAAATAACCGTCACACGTGATCACCGCGGCGATACTGACACATGACGTTCGTTTTGCAAGATGTTGCGATTTTTTTACCGCCAAGCTTAAAATAGCTATCTTTGGCACGTAACCTTAGTTAGTCAATACCACATGTATGTATTTATTTGTATATGTTAGGTGTAATTTACTTTGGTCGTGTATAGCTCATTTAGTTCATTTTTCCTTATTTTAATTGCGAAATAATATATTTGAACAATTTTAAAAGAACTACCAATCCTGATGTATTCCCTTTAACCAAGTGAAAATCCACAACGCGTGTAGATATTAGAGTGTATGGATAAGCGAGTGGCATACACGTTTTAAGTGTACCCATTTCACATCAGTAAGCGGCGCTGTAACAAAATACGGAAATATTTAAATGGTGTTTAATGGTTTCTCAACACATGGAATGTTATTTAAAGCCGTCCCAGAAGAAGGGTTTGCGATCCGATAACTTGATATATTCGTAATAATAAAAGATATTCACATTTTGCCATTATCAAATCCCGCTCTCGTTTTTTGCGAGATTTCCAGTTCGTGGGGTCTGAACATTAACTCTGTTTAGTGAATATACAGTGTATATTTGTTTTAGACACAGTTTAGAACGTATCATGAACACATATCGTGCGAGTGCTATTTCTGGTTGTGTTAGTAATATAAGCTGTTAGAATATTGACCTTTTCTGTGGGAAATGGCTTTTTTTACTGCCATTATAATAATACCTTGAAAGTTAAGGTAGATGTGCATTACTCAAATATCATACTCCTCATGTTTCGTAAATTATTTAAAGTAATTAGCTTTACTTATTACACTTGAATAAGCAAGTACCTGCATTTTAATCACATTTAACATGTTTAACAAGTTTTATTTATTTATAATTATATATATAACTTCTTGTAAACAGGAACGGTTCATATTAATATTGTCTACCAGTAGTTTGAGAATCCAGTACTGTACGTGCTGACACACGTTTTTTATTTAGACAAATCCTACTGAACGTAATTCATTTGTAATGTGTTTAGTTTCACAAATGCATTCTATAAATAAAATTGAAAAATAAAACAGTTAACTCAAGTAATATTTTTACTCTCGCCGTATGTCACACATTAAAATATGACACATTTATAGTATACATCTGATGTCAACACTCCACGCGTAGCCAGTGTTTGTGATTTATGGCCTCTTTGATCTAAACAAACATCCGGCTTAGGACAGCCAATTAGCCACGGGGTATCGCATTATTACGATTGGAGAAACCGTTTATATTTTGATTTCAATAAACAACCTGTAAATAAAACCCAACATAAGCGACTGTTCAATTAATTGTTTTTAGCATGGCTATATATCTATGAACGTCCCATGATTTATAAAATCTTATAGTAGGAATAAAAAAATGTATTGCAGAGTTGTGTTATTTTATATATGCCGTATCAACAGTAAATTACTTTTTGCGAAACATATTCCTTGTGGAATATACTTGTATGAAAGTTATTTAAAGGAGAATTTAAAGACTCTCAAAGTACTATGCTTAATTATTCTTTTATTTTTATTTTATAACTGGTAGACAAGATTAATATGAATCGTTCCTGTTTACAAGAAAGTTATATATATAACTTGGTTAATACGATTAAAATGTAGGGACGTATTTAAGAGTAATAAATAAAGTGAATTACTTTAAATAATTTATTAAACACGAGGATAATGATCTTTGAATAACGCACATCTACCTACTTTCGGTTTTAAGGTATCATTATAATGGCAGTAAAAAAGCCATTTTACCAAGAAAAGGTCAATATTCCGACAGCTTATATTACTAACACAACTAGAAAATGCACTCGCACGATATGTTTGCATGATACGTTCTAAAATGTGTCTAGAACAATTAAACACTGTTTACTCATTGAGACACCCCGAACTCGAAATCTCGCGAAAAACGAGAGCGAGATTTGATAATGGCAAAATCGAAAATCAACCCCCCTACACGAATCCTGTTTCTGCAGGATGTCGAGTCTTAAGTTAAGTATCACTATTATAATGATTATACATTGGTCAGCGTTTGATTGGTCAATTGAATGACACTACTTAATGAGGAAACAAAATCATCCTACGTCTTTTGTTAAAATAAAGTTCAAATCTCATCCATGTCCTGGTATACAGGATGGTGTCACTTAACCACTTATGAACCCCCGCTTCATCTGCTGATCACATCATACATGTATAATTCAATGGCTAGATTCTACCAGTTATAGAAATATAATATCAGCGTAAATTAACCCCATGCATGACTGTTACAATACATTTATAGTTTCAAGCACAATGCCTTACACTGAGCTACCGAGGTAGCTGTCTTATGGAGAATGAGTATAATTAAGCATTCTCAACTTAGCTTTATTAGTTGCAAGCACAGTTTAATTACCTGACTCTGTTTCGATGCGATTTCATTGAATGCGTTATACATATAAATAAACGTTTGAAAACAAATTCAATTAAAATAAACTTACGAAACACAACAGCATGTAATGATACAGATGGACGGACAGCGCGTATATGTGTGTGTGTGCACGTGTGTGTTGGATGGCGTGGAGTGAACGTGGGGTGTGTTTGTGGATGTGAGGGTCGGGAAGGCTACCTATCCGTTTCGTTTCAAAATAAGCTTCACATGGTCTAATCGTCTTTATTTTTCATTCCATTTTGATAATTATTCACCCGTTACTACACGTTATTTAAACAGCCCGTTGAATTTGCGTTTACATGACTGGTCGAAAACATGGAAAACAATAATTATATATTATGTTTATTGTTGTATTTGAACTAATCAAGTTGATATATTTATTAAAATAACATACATGTCACATGCTTGTTTCTAATTGAGATAAATAATTTAGTTCATAATATAACAAAAAGCCGTAAAATTTAGTTTATAGTGTTTACCATAATACATTTTATGTCAATAACGAATACATACTAAATATGGCGACGGGTGGTCAGTTGGCATTTCGGCTAATTGGTTTGTTGTATAGCATTTAATTAGTACACTTTTCATTATACATGTACACTTGGTGCGTCAAATCAGTAATCATCAGAATAAAAACATGAAAGACTGACAACGATCCTTGATTATGAATATAAATCATATCTAGAGCAAAGTATGGTCTTAGTTTATCGTTCATTTGCTCACGTTATCGTTCAATAACGGGAGCGCAGACCTTCATGAAATTAATCGTAACATTTTAAGTTATTTATAAGTTATAATATTGTTGTTTCTTACGCTTATTATTTTCATTTTTATTTTTTGGTTTTTATTAAAAAAATACGTATACGTTTATACATACATATCTGTTGCTTCTCTTAGATACATGTTAATATCCACTAGTAGCTATATGTTTGCATGCTTTTTCCTCTTTGTTATTGTGTTTTATCAAATAGTTATCTGAAATCAAAATCCCATTTTTGAAGTTTGTAAATTATTAAAAAAAACAGGATTATGAATGTGAAACTCCAAAACGTTGCTGTTATAGATGTAATAACACTTTTTCACATAATACTTTATTACAT
The DNA here is from genome assembly GCA_037043455.1 of Cyrtodaria siliqua. NCBI lineage: Eukaryota > Metazoa > Mollusca > Bivalvia > Adapedonta > Hiatellidae > Cyrtodaria > Cyrtodaria siliqua. The sequence continues at coordinate 57,349 of JAWPHD010002503.1, read as the reverse complement.
GCAATTAATAAACAATAAATAGTATTTGACGCATTGAAATATGCGTGTACTTTGAACAGCTGCATGTTGGATCCGCCAAATGAAATTTTCTTAATATGTCGATTCGTTAAATTGTTTTGTGTATTTGTATTTATCATACGTTTAAAGTTAATTTGTTATTATTAGTTTGTATCGCTATACCCATGTTGTGTAAGCACAATAAAAGCCGTATATATAAACAGGGCTCTGTATGACATCCCCGATATAAAGTATGTTTGACTCTTTAAACATTATAGTCTGCTGGATATGCAACATGAATGTGGAAATGGTGTAAAAATCACCAAACTTGGCATGATTATACTATAGGCCAAGCTTGTTAAAAAAAGTCCAGGAGACAATCCTGAGAGGCTCTGTCTCCTGCTTAAATGAGGCCCCAAAGGGGGCATATGATATTGTCTAAGCCAAGTGATAAGTTGTTACTATTACTGATAAATATGTAGTATTATAATTACTCAAACATAGTTTTACACAACACTAAGATGTGTAAGTAATTAAATAAGGACTTATTTAAATATAAAATGCATATATGAGGCCCGTACTTGAATTTCAATCCCGGGTGAGGCCAATATTGAGGTTCAAAGATTGATTGATTTTTGTTTGCCATAAATCAACTTAAATTGTCTAAAACCGAGAAATATATATTAATTTAGTAGCAACACTATTTAAAACAATGTATGTGCTATAACAACAATTTTTATTTATTCCCTTTCTAAGGAAATGGTTGTTTGATATATTTCAGTTATTTCCCTTTTTTAAAATTCGCCATTTACCAAACAGTTTGCAGACGACACTGGCAGTGTTGACACGGACGTTATTTGCATGTAATGATTGTTTAAAAGAGGGCCTGGGCCGAGTGATAAGCGTCTCTGAATTGAAATAAATTGCCCCTCATCGCTGTAGGTTCGATCCAACAGGGGCCTAGGAAACTTTATGTGAGGAAGCTATCCAGTTGGCTTGTGGAACGTCGGTGGTTTACCCAGGTGCTCGACCAAGCATGAAAATTGCCCGGAGGGGCAACTGGGGTCTGCCTCCACAAGAGGAAGCTGAAAAGTCGCCATATGATCTTACATGTAGCTGTTGGTGCAACTATAAAATCCAATTCAATTCAATTCCAAGATGGCCTGACATGAAAACTATAGTAAGTATCATGTATATCAGCCAAATAAAGTATACACATAGATGACTACGAAAGAGCCGGAATTGTGTGCCCGCCAAATATCAGAAATGGGCTTTACACGACTGGAAACCTTATACAATATAGACCATAACCCAAAGTCAGTAAGTCAACTGATGCTTTTCATGGAACAGCCATCTCACTTTCACAACATGTATATGAATATCTTGAGGATTCTGAATCAAATTCCCTCAGTGTACGAGCATTACAGGGACGAACAGTTACGAAGTGTCTTCCAGAGAAGTACTTAGATGTACTACCGACAGCGTTTTGGACTAACACTCTGCAACCCACAGTGATTTACGGATGTGAACCTCCACCAAATCAGCAGTATTCAGGTTCTGTCACATTAAAGTCAGACTGGCTAGAACATGTTAAAAACAACATTGGTACGTCAATATAGACAAATATGACTTCTTGTCATGGTCATCATACTTTGCACAAAAGCAGGTACTTGATCCAAGAGAACACCAGCGATAACAGCACTCCTCCTGTTGTTTACAGATTCTGCTTAAAGACATTGGACTCGAAAGTCATGATGACCAAGAATGCAATAGGATCTGCGAGACAAGCGGGAAAAGGTGAAAACATTATGATAATTTGGTATCAGAGAAAAATGGCAATGAGGAGGTCATTCTACGAACCGCTCACCAGAAACAACCTACCCTTATTTCGTAATAAAGGACAAAATCAATCATTAAAGAACAAAGACAAAATAAAGACCATGAAGACAGACATAGACTTGTTCTTCAGAATGTATAAAGCCTGCCAAAATAGAGATTGGGACCTTGATAACTTCTTCGCTCATGGAAATCACGGTTGGCCACTAGCAATGGCTAAGAACAATGAAATGAAATTCGGTAGCAAGTCCGATCTAATGGAACCACTTGAGAAATTATGTTATAAAACCAATGAATGCCCATGCAGCTGATTGTATTGTCACTGACCGAGCGGCTGTAGTTCAATGACTTGACCCACATAAAGCCAATGATATGATAACAACATTCGAAGACTATGCCAACAAAGTATTTCTGCCGTACATCACAAAGTAGCTACAACTTGACATTGTATGGGATGTATATCGAGATGACAGTTTGAAGGCCTATACAGATTAGAGGTACAGCAGAGTCTGTGAAAGTCTTACCTACAACCATGATACCTCAAAACAAGAAAAAAATTCTTCAAAAAAAGAGTATGATAATGGACCTTTGGAAACGGCCGAGCACGACACATACGAAATATTGCAGTCTCGGTTTGATTGAGACTGTTCATGAGCGGTAGTGAAATATGCAAAATGACAGAAACAAAATTGGATTGTATTAGTACCTTTCAAAGTGTGTAAAGGGTTTCGAATTTATGATAGGGAAATCTGTCATTTCGACATAAGGAGAGAATGACCTGAAGTGTATTGGAGATAGCGAAATGGAGTTTGTTTGTTTGTATTGTGTTTTACGTCATTTTCAACACATGCAAGGTTATATGTGTTTGTAGTGGAGGCAGACCACACACTTTTCTTGGGTAGAACCAGTACTGTAGACCTCCCGAAAACCGTAAGAATCGACACTTTCTCATAAATCGAGCTACCAGTGGGATTCCAACCGGCATCGGTGAGAGGCGAGAAGGTTGGCAACGAAACGTCAAAATAGATGTAACCTCGAGGAAGCAGATTACAGGATGATGCTCCACACAGCGCATGCTTTCAATAGCGATTGCAAAAACATACTTTTATATGCCACTATTACTGACGTAGTAGTATTAGCTATTGCCATTGCCAGTCTATTTGCTAATTCCGATTGTTGCCTTTTAAATGCATTTGGTCATGCCAAGAATTTCCAATACATACCAGCACATATGATTTCTGAGCGTCTTGGCCCCGATGCTTCTTGCAATTGGGGACTTCTACTGTTTCTTGCAATCTCATGTTTGATACCGTTTTGTCATTTAATGGCATTTTATTTTAACATACATTCAGTTTTAGTATAAAATTTACCAAAATACCCCCTTTGGGCCTCTATTACATTAACAGAAGCGCATAAACATGATTTTTTTATTTAGAAAACTAGGTTAATACTTTTTATGCATAAATCAATCGAAATATTTGAATCAATTAATTGTATAAAACAATATTATTATTTTAATAATTGTAGTATATTTTTTTAATTTAATAGAGGGCCCCCCATTGGGGCCTCCTAATTATGGGTTAAAGAGCCTCTCGTGCTTGTCTCCTGGCATTTTTTGAAAGCACGTATCCTTAAGTTGAATTGGTTAACGTTTGGTGCTTTTTACACCTTTCCCACAATTTGACCTATTTGTGTTGCATATCCAGCAGAGTATTACGTTTGATTTGCATTAAATGTATTCTAAGAACCGAATCGTGATCAATATAATCATGTGTAATTGTTTAACCCGTTATATTTAATGCGTATAGTCAACTCCGCCGTTCAGCGTGTCAGTTATTACGATTACACAATTAACACCTAGTACACACACACGCAGTAAGCGTGTCATTCATTTCATGCGCGGCGCCTGTTTATTAAGTCCACTTAAAGTGTTAATCCCATTAACGCAAATAAATATACATGTATCATATAGCTATGTAACTCATTATTTATACAACACCATGTATAGCTTAACAGAATATCGCCACTAATATAAAATAGTATGCGTCTGCTACGAAATAATTATTTAGCGCAACGGAATGTTTTAGTGGTTAAATGATCTGCATTCTCATTGGTCAAACGGAAAAACGCAGAAACCCGTTTTAACCGTTTGCTCAGTCACCGTTTACAGTTTAGGCGTTTCGTGTTCTGAATGGCCAAACTAAATATCAGCAACCTGATTGGCTAAACTTACAAACGCAAAAACTCGGAATGAGGCAAACCCGTTTACAGCAGAAAAAAACGTTGGAAACGTTTTCCTTCAATGTTCATTGGTTAATCCGCAGAAACCCAGTTAAACGCGTTTGTGTTGTGCCGCGTTTTGTGTTCGTTTAGCTATCGTTTCAAACTAGTTTGTGCTCGGTAATAAAACGGTTCTATAGCTGTATATTTAAACATATTAAAATAGCGGAGACAAATTGAACATTCTAATTTGCATTTTTATTTTATTGAATTACAGTTATGTTGAAATTCAAACAATCTTCTGAATTTATTTTAATACAATTAATGGAAGTGAAACGTTTAAAGTTTGACTATTGTTATAGACTGTCATGTGTCCTGCTAACTTTCAAAAATGAGAAAATATGGTAAAAGTACTTCCAGAATATTCATAAACAGTACTACATAGTACACGCATGACGACAATACAAGTATACGTATCGTCATTCTATTGCAAATTGCAAGTCAAAAGTATTAAGATATTTTCTTCAATACGATCTTGAAAACGTTATGTATTTGGATTAACCTTTATCGTTCATTTTATGTATTCATTTAATTTTGAGTGGGGACATATAAACATATAATACATAATCAATATATTAACATATGCTGTATCTCCAATGTGTCTTATTTCATGGAGAGGGTATTACACACAAATATATATATCATATTTCACTAGTGTAATAAATATGCAAATGCAAGCCTTATCACCGCTTGTTCTTTTCCGTTCAGTTCAACATATAGTTTCATTTATTTGACGTCTTGGGTGCTGTCTATATATACGGACGTTTATAGATGTAACCTAGCGGACGGAGTCTCTGCCAAGTTTCACTAAAATACAGCCAGGGGCTCAGGAAAAATAGTGCGGATAAACTATGTGTATAAGGGGCCATAACTCTGTCAAAAAGCGGAACACGGCGATGATATGCGCAACTAGGCTTGAGACGGATCATTCCTGCAATGTGTTATTGAAATCCGGCCAGGGGTTCCGGAGAACTAGTCCGGACAATGTTTGTGTACTAAAACCTTTACAGTACCATCAAATTAAACCGTAAGACGGCGATGATATGCGCAACTAGGCCTGGTACTGATCATCCCTAGAAAGTTTCGCTGAAATGCGGCCATAAGTCCAAAAGGGACTAATCTCGACAAAGTTTGTATATTAAAAACTTTAAAGGGCCATAACCATAATCATTCAACTGGAAAACAAAGTCGGTATGCACAACTAGGCTTGATACTGATCAACTTTACCAAGTTTCGCTGAAATCCGGCCAGGGGTTCAGAATAAATAGTCTAGACAATGTGTGTGTATTGAAACCTATTAAGGGTCATAACTCCGCCAAGCATCTTACAACCGGAACACGGTGATGATATGCACAACTAGACTTGGTACTGATCATCCCTGCAAGGTATCGTTGAAATTCGGCAAGGGGCTCGGGATAACTAGTCCGGACAATGTTTGTTTAAACCTTTAAAGGGCCATAACTCTGCCAAAATCGTTCAACCGGAATACGGTGATATTAGCAACCTGAAAAAATAAAGTGTTTTTAACTAAATCAAGGGTCTTAACAATGGTGTTACTAGTCCTGTCTTTTCAAATAAATTTGTCCGAGCTTTTGTTGATATTACCAATATGTGCATGTTTGGTAAAGAACAAATAATAAATGAAGGTGCTAGAGTGGTCACAAGGAAAGATAATGGCATATTTCAGTAAAACAAGGGCCATAACTCCGGTATTACTGATCCAATCTGGCGGGTTTTCAAACCTGTCTGAACTTTTATTGATATTAACAATCTATGCAAGTTTGGTAATGCTAAAAGAGTACATAAAGGTGCTAGAGTTTTAACTGGGCAGAATATGGCATTTCCAGCTAATCAAGGGCCATAACTCCAGTGTTCACTGATCCGATCTTGCCAGTTTTATATCCCGTCTGAGCTCTCATTGATATAAAGACTGTGGGCACGTTTGGTTAAGATATCATGACAAATGAAGGGGCTAGAGTGTTCACAAGGCAAAAGTTAAATGACGGACGGACGGACGGACGACGGACAACACGTCATCCCATTACTCCGCTGGCCTTTTGCCAATATAACTGAAAATCGTGTCGCCGTTCGTAGACCTGTATTTTATGTCTATTCAACGCAATTTAAACTACTGGATTGCAAATATCGACGAGGTTATTCCGATTTTCTATATCGTAGGGAATAGAACAAGTCTTCATCATACAAACATACGACATCATCATACGACATTATATAGAGGCAGCTGCAATAATTAATGTTCTTTATAGCGCTTTTTTTAAATGTCGGTCCTGTCTGATATTGAATTTATCAAACTTGTTGGATAACATTTATATGAAGCTTGATGCAGCAACACATCACTTAGCTTCGCCCATCTTGAGGCTTTGCCTTATTCATATTATGATACAAATTTAGTGAATTAGTGTGTTACAACATGCAAAATACCATTATAATTCCAATTTTTCTAATGATATTTTCTGATCAGTTTATATTCAGAATAAATATTATCGTGGAATATTTAAATAATTTTAAACTCCTACTTGATTATTAAGTACATCAGTTGGAATGTTATGGCACGTGTGCTTTAATATATACTGAAACGATCCTCAATAAAGCATGTGTAAGTAATCATTTATATTGCTTTGTTATATTGCCGTTGATTATATCGTATCATGGAGTTTTAATTTAATTGTATTTAAATATTCCATTAATTTAACATGTTTGTATTAAAACACAATGTAATTCAGGTTAAACTAGTAAACCGTTCTAATTTCGTATCTTAAACATACTAGCCACTGTGAAAATAATAATCAATCGCATCTTTGTCATTCTAATAACATGTTGGCTCTGCCTTTATAGTTATAGCTTGGCAACAACACAAAACAAAATAATATTAAACGTTACTTTTATCACAAACTTATAAAAGGTACGATAACACAAGTTTTCAAACAACTTTCCCACGTGTTTAACATCGCGTATTTAGCAATATAGTGTTTAAGCCAAGTGTACACATAGATTATCAATAGTTTTACTGGTGTAATCAGACGATAATACCATGCTTCCGATACCGTTTACATCTAAACGATGAAATCGGATATTTCACAGTATCACCTGTTACTTTAACTGTTTATATATGTTCAGGATTAGATGTATTGGTAACGATACAAACTGAGGTATTTAGATTATATTGTTGTGGAGATGTTATAAGCCTTTTATTTTTAATGAATGTAAGGCACCTGGTCAGGGATTTAGATAGATTAGATTTCGTGCCAAAGAGTAATATATTCTTACAATAAATCTACAATGCTGATGATATTTTTACAGAATTAATCTTCTAGTTTTTTTGTTGTTTGTTTTGCATTTTACTAGACGTCAAGTGGTTTTTTTATATTAGAATTCTAAATTCTCTTTGCTGATGTTCACTCTTAGTGTATTTCTTTTTCAATGATTATTACCTAAATTTTAATGCAGAAATACCCCCAACATCTGCTGATTGTGAGCTCTGTAAGACGTTGTAGATGCGTATTATCTAGTTGCAAATTATGAAATTAGTCGTAGTTAATCGTTAACCAGTATGTATTAATGAATCAAAAAATCAAAAAATGGGTCGGTGTAGAAGACGTTATCCCTCACAAAGAGCAAGCCGGTAACAACACGCCCGTGTTCAGAATAAGCATATCTGTTTACGTATTGTGTGTCAATGGTAATAATAAACTATGATAATGTGTCGCACTACTGCAATGAAAATAATTCATTGCATATTCTATACAGATTCTGGTATAATGTTAGTTCAATACGTTAAACATATGTTGCATCAATGTTTACATATTACAGTAACCGCGTACACACATTCTCAATATTGCGTCAATATTGGAGGACGCGCTTTCTCATTTCAACCAAAATATTTCTATCTTTTAATAATCTCCAACACATTTGCTTAAATAATAGAGCTTGCAGTATGCAGTGACGATGAGTTTATTAAATCTTTAACGAAAACAGTGTACTCATTGTTTCATAATGAACAAGCGTGTCGATGCAGTATGTTTATGAGTTGATTGTAAATTATTTGAGTAAAATGTTATGCAAGTGGATGTGTGCACGTTTGACAATGTACTTAACCCTATTGCAAGGGAAATGGCGTAGTGTGCATGTTGCAGCACTCGACTGTTTTTCCAAATTGGTATAGTACAATCAAGTTTTTAAGTCATACCAATCTGCCGGACAATACAATTGTATCATACGGGTAAAATAAAAGGATGGAACAAAATGTTATATAAATTTGGAAACTCCCGAGTCTATTTATAGCTAAATCGTATTTGGCTAACTACTAAAAAAAGACCTCGGTCTAAGGGTGTTTCGCCCACCGCGGCAAACGGGATATGAAATATGTTATTACATTTGTGCTTAAATGATGTCCACCAAAGACAACACTTTATATGACCGGGTATCAAACAAATTCAGTAAAGCGAGGTAATCATTCAAAGTTAAGTTACTGAGGTAAAGTGGTTTAACAAGGGTGTAGTTTTGGGAAAATAATGCAAAATATGACCTTGACCTTGGTATTTTGTGTCCACCAATGCCAACAATACATATAACCAAGTATCAAAGACATAAAAAGAGGCATTCCGTAAGGTAACCCAGGTTAAGTTTCTTAACCAAGGTTAAGTTACCAAGCAATGGTTCAGTTTGGGGACAATAACGCAAACTATGACCTTGATCTTGGTATTTGTTATCGTCCAGCGATGTCCACCAGTGCCAACATTACATATGAACAAGTATCAAAAACATTAAATGAGACAATCACATAAAGTTAACTGAGGTTAAGTTACCGAACCAAGGTTAAGTTTGGGGAAAAAAACGCTAAATATGACATTGACCTTGGTAAATTTAGTCGTTAAGTGATGTCCCCAAATGCCAACAGTACATATGACCATGTATGAAAGACATAAAGTGAGGCAATCACATAAAGTTAACTGAGGTTAAGTTACCTAAGCAAGGTTAAGTCTTGGTAAAATAATGCAAAATATGAGCTTGACCTTGGTATTTTGGGCATTATGTCATGTCCCTTGACCAAACAAAGCATCTGACCATCGTTCAGAAAAATTCGAGCAGCGGTTGTTGAGATATAGTTGATTTAACATGTGGCCGTCACCGGAAAAGTGACTGCTATGTTTCGCTACCCACTACCGTGGGCGAGACAAACAAATGAACTGTATCGAACGTTATTACGGAAAGAGCTGAATGCTTTTCAGATTTGAGTTATTTTTCATTTAGATTGTTACGGGTGTATTCAATACACTACAACATCACTCTTAGAGAAAGTGTCCCCGAAAGCTATGGTAGTCAGCCAGCGCGTCGTATTTAGACTTGATCATATCGAGTATAATATCCCCGTATGGTGGTTTCGCATCTCAGTCACGACTGTTATCTTTTTTGTTGTATCTGATATGTGGATATGTGTATACGACTTCTTGTCACCTTGTCATATAGATATATAAAAAGAAAAAGTATATAGAGTCAAATATGGTATAAATAGAATATAAAATTTGTATATTCATCTCAAACCTTATAACATCCCTCAACATGATAGCTAAAGTTCGTGTGCTGATGTGTCGTCTCAGGACTGATACATGTATATCGTGTGATATGAAAATACACTTTCAATATTCTCTATAATATATTTCACTGTTATTCAAAAGCACTCAAGCAACTTATAAATACTGAAAAGGGGATCCCTTGGAAGCAACACACACAAACAAGAAATAAAAGTAGTAGACTCGGTTTTATTGAGTCTGTCCATACCGTTAAATAAAAAAAAAATTCATTTTATTGAGTCTGTCCATACCGTTAAAACTTCAAGACAAACTTTAAGTTGTTTCGAAACGAACAACTAGATTCAATTGGTTAAATATAGTATTACATCACGCAATGTTAATTTATATGCGCGACATGCTGGACTACATTCTAATACACATTGACATGCGTTCGCATGTATGTTGTTATTTTGCATCATGATGAATGGTACTAAATATAGCATGTCCTTAAGACGTCCTTGTTCAGTGGTTAGAACACCTAACTGTACATTAGAAGGTGTTCTGTAAATGATACTGTTACATGTGTACAGGAACTACTCGATATCGAAAAAGTATTTTCCCTATTTCACCACGAGCTGAAAACATAAAATGACAAATAAAGAAACAACTAAAAAGCGGCGCGCGATTTAACTAGTATAGCATCTTTAGCAACTTCTGATGAAGGGCACACGGAAACGTTATAATTCCTTATCTTTAAAGTTGGAAACAAAGTGTTACAAACGCCTATCTACCTGTGTTAATTAAGCATCATTGTAATTGAAGAAGACTGTTTAATTAAGTAAATATCTTCAATGTTTTTAGACTATAAAACACAGTAATTATTCTTGCCAAAACGATCGGAATGCGCTTACCTGCGTTTAAAACTAATATATACATGGTGTGATTACCCATTGAAAATGCCATTATAATAATATGCATAACGTTGGCCTTTAAAACACATCTGACAATGTTTAACTTTGTTTTTCTTCAAACAAACACAACAACAGCATACTATAATATCAACTGTAATTTCATGATCCTTATTTATGTACTGAACTTACTTACAGACAGACCACACAAGTAAATCTTAAACAATCTGACTACGAGAATCGCCTCTTTTTATGTGTTGTGTATACATGGTCTACTGAATGTGCTAACACTAATATACATGCACCTATATTTATGAGATAACTCTATCTATGCTGCATTGCATACTATGCCATTTATACGATATTATTTAAAAACACATTCCTTAGAAATAAATTATGTTATATTCATGTGGTCGATAATTAACGAACTTGATTTAGCAACAAGCAGACAAAAGGCACATCTAATTACCGATTGACTCCTTATCTAAATTAACATTTGCTTTTTTACTTCTTGATAGAGTGTTATTTGAGTATGTTTAGACAATACTCGAATAAGCCTTGCTAGCGTTATCAATGAACAGAAAATAGGACCACAGTCACGAATGTTAAAGTCCTCAACTTACGGCAAGCTCCCAAACAAAAAATACATGGATACGTAGGGAAACATATACCTAATGCTAGAGAGACATTTCTGTCCATGTGTGGAACATATTCACTATGTCAACGATCACAAATTATCTCTTTTTATTTATTCTATATTTTCAAAAAAGATACTTATTTGAATCGAACAAACAATCTGGATACAGTCGGGTACAGTTCGTAAAGAAGGAAAATAATAACGACAGCAGACCATAATAGGGTTGTTAATGTTCATATCACAATAGCTTGATGTATTAACATTTGCTTGTGTATCATTTGCAGAATCAAGTTAACAAGGCAATCTCGTTCTGATCAATTAATATTGATTCCCAGTCACTATCCTTGCGTATACGTGAATGTGACATGCATTATTTCAAGTCCACATAGTGTAATTCGCAATAACGAGAGGATATTCTCACTCAGAACCCTATGGTTTATATGTACACTATTTTACATTTAAATATAGTTCCCATACCTGACAAGAATGTAATCTAGTTGGAATACAAGTATTTCATAAACTTCAACACAAGTCAAGCAATTGGCAAAAGAAGGGTGTTATAGTCAAGACTAGTAGATATACATACACCAGGATAAACATAATTGCTCTACATCTTTAGGAAAAGCTTTGCTTTATACACTGTTGTACAAGGTCACTGAGTGTAAAACATGTTCTTAGAATGTTTCACCATACTTCTGTAAGACAAATATAAAAACAATGGCAAATCTATCCTCATCACAAGGTAAAGAAATGGGTGCTTTTGTCACTTGATATTACATAATACACAACATGTATTGCAGGATTATGATTTTCGTAATTGCCTTTAATAACTGCATAATTGAATAGCATGATAGACTAAATGCATATACGACTCAGGCATTCCGCGAGATTTCTCGTAACATTGCTCGTCAAGAGTCTTAAATACTTTTCTGCAGATGGATCATAGTCCTCATTCGTTTAAGTACTTATTTTGTCTGAATTACCTATATATTATGATTTTCTCTGGTCTCTTCCAAGAGAAGGTATGCTCTATTATAGTACAATTGTTTACAGTTCGACAGTATAGTAGTTATAAATGAATATATATATTGAGCACAGACTAATGCGAGGTCCATTTTATATTGTTTGTATTAACACGGAATACGCAGATACCAGACTTTGGAATAATCGTGCAACAATCAATCCAATTGAAAAATCATTTCAGGAACATTGAACTTTGACATCGATTATATGTGCCACCTTGTGCGAAAAGGACCTTATATCATTTAAAAGCAATGTAGATCCAAACCAGCTTGTTTTCGGTCTACACTGGTTGCTTGTAGAATAATGAAGGTTTTGCGACTTAATTGCAAAATCTTTAGACCCAGATCAGACTGCTGGGTGGGTCTATCCTGGTCGCAAATGCCATATAAGTCCCATTTTTGTATGAGCTGGCTGATCTTTTGAAAAGTCGAGTCAATATAAATACTTGTTTTCAGTAAAACATTATTGTTTTTCCATCATATGTTTTTAATCCACCAATTTAAATCAAAGACCTTTCAATATAACGAATGCAAAACATGTTGAATATGACTTTAACAGTTGCAATCTCATTCTAGAGGTATTCTAGGCATATACCAAAATAAAATAAAAGGGCACTGAAGAATGACAAATATTAATATTAGGATCCTTGACAGTGTACACTGGCTCACATTTATACACCATCGCTCAACGACTTCGGTGAATATATTTAACAGACAGCCCATGTTTCCAGTCAAGAATCCGAATAAATTGTATTGTCATTCTGAAAGGAAAATACATGGCATTTTAATGGTATATATGTCATGTACATGAAACCATGTACGCTGTCATATTGTACATGAAACCATGTACCCTGTCACGAGACGTTAACGTTTGATGCTACATCATGTTTACATGACGTTTGATTTGACATCATCATGGCAAATGTCTCTATCAAACGTTGCAATGTGTTAGTTATTTTTAGGTTTATTAGGAATGTTCTCTACATAAAGAGATCGGACAGGGAAAGTAGCATTCAAGGAGGACAGTCCACAAAAGACAGAAACAAGCACGCAAACAGACAAACAATAAGACAAAAGTAATAATAAATGCAAACGACGTCACAAACACAAAAGGTTTGACAATAGGGCTACCTTGGACAGTCAGTGGCAAAGTAGGACACTGGGGGTTTAAACCGGTTCTAGGGTACCAAACCACACACTTACTTACATCCCATTAACACAGGACAGTGTAAATAAAGAAATCCCCGCCATGATCTGATCTCTAACCAACAAGGCAACATCAATAGGCAATAGAAATAAAACACAAATATGCTCGTGTAAATATAATACAAAATAAAACAAAAAACAATAGCATAGAAAGCCACAATGAAGGTACCCAATGACTTGGCAGAAGCCAGAGCAATGAGAGAATAAACCATTAAGGGCACGACAAGAAAGACCATAGACACATCAAACGCCACCGTTGCAATGGGCTTTAAGTAGGTGTCATCATAGAGTCCACAGCCAGTCCGGTCAACGTACACTTAAAGAGGAAAGCATAGTGGCGAACTGTAAAAGAGTCCACCACCAAGAATGCAGTACGTTGCAAAATGACTGGGTCATAACCTCTTTTGATAAACTTTTTAACAAATTTAACAAAGATAGTAAGAAAGTGATCATGACCAAGAATCTTACCAAGTTTATAAATCACATCACCATAGAAGTCAGTTTGTGATAGTCCTTGTCGCAGAAGCGTCCTTAAATTACTTTAATAGTTGGAAAGAAGATCAGGGTTACGATAATAAAATCTTGCAAAGGTTTTACGAAGTTTATGGTAACGGTAACCCTGATTGAGTAGCTTTTTAGTTATACACAAATTACGAATATTAAAGTCCTCAACTCGAGTACAAGCTCTTGAAAAACGAATAAGTTGAGACACATACAATCCATAAGAAGTTGCTCCGGGAAATTAAAATCATCTCTCTTGTCGAAGATTGTGATAATTATTTCACCATTTTCAATCGAGAGATCTAAATCAAGAAAATAAGCGCTATTATCAGATCTATTAGCTTTGTTAAGCTGAAGTTCTTTAGGATAAATATTATTAACCATAGTTGGAAAGAAAGGGTTGCCAATGTTCAATATGTCAAACAGATACCGAGAGGTGTCATTAAAGGCTTCAATAACATCTGCCAGGGTATCTGGTGAAAGACTCAACAAGAAATCTCTTTCATAGCAAAATACAAACAAATCTGCGACAAGTGGTGCACAGTTTGTACCCATAGGAATACCGACAATTTGTCTATAAACGGTGGTTCCATACCTGACACAAATAGTATGTAATAGGAAGATGAGTGCTTTACAAACTTCATAGCAAGTCCACATAGTATAATTGTCTAAACTGCCGTTAGTAAAAAAACGCTTTAATATTATTACATGCCACAAATGTAGTATTTTCTCTAGCGAATGTTTTTTGAGTAAGATAAATTAGCTTGTCTTTAATAAGGTCATGTGGTAATTTTGTACATAGTGTAGAGAAGTTACAATTGCTTATTGATGAAACTTGACCTTTATTGAACATTTTATCAAGAACGTCTCCTGAATTTTGTATAGACCAAAATAAATTAATCCCAGGGTTTTCATAAGTTTTATCACAATATAGTTTAACGTGATCTTTAACGGCAGTAAGACAATAAGTTACAAGTTTGGAGATGTTTGATGTTTGTTGTGGTGCAGGCACTATAATTCGAAATAAAGCGAGCCTTAACTAACAACAACAATATCTTTGTTTGCCTTTTGAATACACGCCATTTCAGTCTTTGTCGTCACGAATCCATTTCACATGTTTATGTATACTTGAGTATGACATCAGCTGAGTATGGATTAATACACACTTTTATAAGTTTGTATTTATATTCATATTAACTGTAAGTTACATGTAACATTATTCAGGATTAAACCGCCCCAGAGAGAGGAAAATGATACATAGGAATCCGGGAACTTGCACTACTCTTATGATCGAATAGATTCCTGTGGTTCTTTAACGTGCTCGGAGGATAGACCGATACACGTGACCGCCAGGTTTACGTCCCCATCCGACAGACGAGGCTAAGGGAAAGTGTCTTGCCCAAGAACGCACCGACGGAACTCAGTGGTACCACGGAGGATTGAACCCGGGGCCTCCGGTTACAAATCCGCCGCGCTACCGACTACGCCATGCCAGCATTATTTGAGTTCTATTTTTTTTCTTTTGTTAATGCACTTTCAATGGGATTCCACAAAATAGAACATTATTAAACCAGCTGAAATATCAAAATCGTAAAAAAGAGTCACAGCACATGGTCTAAAACGTCCAATACATGGCCCGAAATGTCCCGATCAGAAAGTTTGCGAATGTCCATGTCAGTAACGTCCGTACGTAATTCGTTTTTACCAAGTAAAATGGAACGTAAAAAACCCGTATATTTACTAACTCGTATTGACTTACTCCATGTAAGATGATTCTATGTTGTTTACACAGGAGAACAAAGTTCAAAACATGCCATTATCTAAAGAAAATATACCGAGAAAAACGTCTTTGATGTTTTTCTGTTTGACATTAAACCGGAAGTGTTGAAACATGTGCGAGAAATTTACATTATTCACAAGACCCAGCAACACGGTTCGAGAATAAAAGGCGGTAACAGCTGAATTACCCGTTAAGTTACGATTATATTGGGATACGCATGACTACCTGTTATGTTCATATAAAGAGAACAGAGATACCAAGCATGGCCGGACACTGCTGTAACTTATCAATTACTTACATATGTCTTTCTAAACTTTGCCTAAACTCGCTTGCAAATTGGTTGTGACAAATGGCACACCGACATGTATTTGTACAATGATGAAAATCAATCATGTTTCTCCCCTAATAACTCTCCCCCATACAACCAGGTCCATCCGGTTGGAACACCTCAGTTTTAGTTATTGTTTGGCTATATCAATATACATTTTAAACTCGATTATCAACCATTGCAAACACTTTTTGTTCTATTAGAATGTGTTCAAAGTTGTAAATATTTTTAAAAAGTGTAAAATACCTTTCCTGTCAATATTTAAAGTCATTTGTTTCAAATGATACTTATCAATGCAATAACTACTATTGCAAACACACACACCATAGCATTTGGGATGCAATGAGTTACACTACGAAGAAGATAAATTATTATCAGGACTAAGTTAACAACAGGAGAGATGATTGAAGGGATACTTTGCAGGATATTATGTAATAGGTTTATCCCACTGTATGGGCTTACGTTCAAGTTATTGATATTCCCCACTATTTATACTCACGTCGTTTTATAGAAAAACGTTGTTTGTCCTAAAAACGTTTTGATTAAGATGAGCAGCTGTTCATTTCGCAAACACGTGATATGATCAAGTGCACATCTGTATATAATATATGAATTATGATAAGTCAACCTTTTGTCACTGTTATTGATATAAAAAATGTATTTTATTAAGTTCCGAGCACTTTGTTTCAATAATAAAAGCACACCTGCTAAATAGTTGAAACCAAGCTGTGAAGTTTATCGTGATAAGTGTATTGCTGTTTCGCTGGACGTTTTTTGAATAATATTAGACACGTTAGATACATCGAAGTTCGTTGTGTTTGTAAACAAACGAAGCATATTTAAAGTGTGTAGATGGAAAGCTGTGTTTGTTTGGTCGGTGTATAAAAACTACAGAATACTTCATTTGAAAGTGTGCAAAATATTACCGGGCAAGTAGGACCTATTCTACTGAGGATAAACACTTTTCTCATGAATTAAACATTATAAAATCATTTTCTTGGAGTATATATATATTATGTATTGTCGATCACTGGACTATTTCTGTCTAAACGAATAGCGTTAGATTTCGAGTAATTGTCATACCGGCTTAAGCAGGTTCTAGAGTTCGTGAGTGATATTGAAAAATATATTCCCTCTCATGAACAGACTCAATACAGCCGAGTCTACTACTTTTCTCTCTTGTTTGCCAATGGATCCTACATCTGAGTATTAACTGACATTCACGCTAGCGTTGTTAAGTGCTGTATGATGCCTGTAAATGTCTCCCTGAATTACAGGTCCTTTGGGATCATCAATAGTAGATATAAAAGTCAAACAGGAAATGTAGCAAAGCCAACCACAGACACAAACAACAACTACAACGTTTAAAAAGCAACATATGACGTAGCAAACTCAAAAGGGTTGACAATAGGGCTACGGCAACGGATCGATCCGAGTCAAAAAAGGCCGTTGAGGGCTTAAACGAGGTTCTATGGTGCACTACAATTTACTCTTAAGCTATTGTCATCGCAATAAAACGGGACAGTGTAAATAAAGATTTCCCTGCCATATTATATTCTCTCACAAACATGACAACAATAATAAAGTATTAGGCCAAATAAGTACAAACAATAAATGATCATGTTTATATAGTACAAACAAGTCAGATAGCGACAAGTACTCAATGACTTGGCAGAAGCCAAGGAGTAGGACAAACATCAAAGCTGCCATATTTGTGGATGTAGGTAGATGTCATCATAAGGTCCATATTCTGTCCATTCATCGCAAAATCAAAGAGGCAAACCTGGGTTGATACACGTTTAATACGTTTGATAAAGATTGTAAGAAAATGATTACGACCAAGAATCTGACGGAGTTTGCATTCAGATTGTGATAGTCCGTGTAGCAGAAGATTTATTGATTTGCGTTTATAACTTAAAGGTAGATCAGTGTTACGATAATAACATTTTGCCAAAGTTTTTCGAGGTTTATTCTAATGGTATCACTGCTGGATAAGCTTACTAGTTATACAAATACTACGAATATTACATTCCTCAAAACAACTACACGCTTTAGATAACCGAATAAGTTGGGAAACATAGACCCCATAAGAAGTTGCTCGGGGAACACCCTCGTCTAAGTGGGGGATAATTAACAATTTCAAATTATAATCACTCTTGTCATATATTTGATTAATTATTTCACCGTTTTCATTAGAGAGATGTAAATCAAGAAAGGAAACAACAGTATCCGAGATTTGTTGAGTTAAGATTTTTTAGGATAAGTAGTATTAACCATAAAATAAAAGAAAAGATTGTCAATGTTCACTATGTCACCAGTTACCGACAGTTAATATTAAATGCTACTTACATCTGCAGTGTATCGGTTGAAAGACTCAACATGAAATATCTTGCGTAGTACTACAAGTACAAATCTACGACAAAAAGTGCTCAGTTCTTATGCGTTGAGATACCAACAATTTGTCTCTAATCAGTACTATAAAAGCCTAATCTTAATGGTGTTAAAGTAGAATACCGGTTACAAAAATAGATCTAGGTGGGAGGTTTGCAAATCGTATTAACCATCACCAACAGACTCAATAATGCTAGTCTGCTACATTTCTCGCTTGTTTGTATATTCTGCTTCAATGTGGTCCTCTTTTCAATTTGTATTTATATTTCAAAATGGCACAGATGAGGTTCAAGTACCCAATGAGTTGAAATTAATAATGGTTATTATCCTGCAAGTGGTCTAACACGTCCATCTACGTTGTAGTATGTCGAGCTGACAATATTGTGAATATTAGAAATGACTTACATCTGTTCGTCGATTATGCGGTTTTAACATAGTGGCGCTTCATGAAATTACCATTTATTATCGAAGATTAAAAACAAATAAACGATTCGATTTGTTCATATTATTAATAAAGAGAGAGGAACTGTTTAACAACAAAAACAAAAACGCTCTACGCACTTTGTATATATGACAAACATATAAAGACAAGAGGTAGTCCTAACCACAATACTTGTCTATAACCCAAGTGATACTCGTGGTTTACTACAATGATTTGAGAGGTATGTTACAAATAGTGCCAAGTGCAGAAGGGCATATTGTCGCTCTTTGATGCTTTAAAAGCAGTTATCATATATCAATCGACTGCTTTATCAGACTGTAAAACAACTATTTTATGGAACGTTAATAGGCAAAAACCAGACTCAACAATATCGTTTATATGCGAGTGTTGGCATGTTTATGATTCTGAATGAGATGCATTGTCGTAAACGTGAAACATTAGTTATGTGATGTATTTCTTCTGTGGATAATTGACTGGTTGCAGTTAAGCTTGATATTCTACCTTAAACACGAGCATACATTGACACTTTAACAAGCTGTTCTTGTTGCGACACGTATATTTCCAACTTATTTAGCAACTGCTATTCAGTATTTGTTTTTTAATATACATGCATTAATGCAGTCAATTGTCTAATTGCACAAACGCTGACACTTTGTGATAATGCAGTTTAGCATGTACAAGTCGATATATCCGTCAAACAGGTAGAGTAGCATTCACATGGGCATAACTATCCATTGATAAGAACTACGCCAGTTAAGATGTAAGACGTGATGCTAAAATTACAAATACTATAAAGCGTCAATGCTGTTGTAAAAGTCATTTTTAAACTGTTATGTATGTATATGTAGATATAAAATTCGAAGAGGAAATGTTGATTAGTTAAAAATCCGCGAGTTTCGCCTATTTGTTCCATATGACTCGTGCAATCTTGAATACGATTACTTAGTTACACAACATTAATATCTTATTCAAAGCAGCAGTGTTCGGCAGCAGGCAGTATTTTGATCGTACATCTAACATGGTTTATGAAAATACTCAATGCTGATTGGCTATTGACCAGTTTTTGAAAAAACTACAAAACCTCTGACGTTACGTCCTTTAACCGTTAGAACGTCATTTTAAACGATTTTCAACGTCGGAAAACATCCAAAACAACGATTACGTTATTTTAAGGCAATTTTACGATTAAACAACACATTGAACTTGTTAGAAACACGATACAGCTGTATATTTTTATCGTTTGGTGCTGAGAGATGGACGTACAATGTAAGTTGTGAGAACGTGTTTGTATTATGTTCAATCTCTTGAAAATGTGTGTAGAAAATACATAACAATCCATGTCAGATAAGAAATAAAATATTCCCCGGGTTTATATTGTGCGAAATCAAAACCTGGTGGTTGGGACTTGATACACATCGAAACCGCGGGCCTACAGCCCTTGGTATCGATGGTCTTCAAGTCCCGCCCACCAGGTTTTTATCTGTGACAATATAAACCCGCTGGAAATATTTTATTTCTTCAATAATAACCGCTGACATATTGTAACTTTGAAATAGATATTATAGATAATGCATTGCGTAAATAAACGCAATTCATTTCCGAAACTTGACTGGCACCTGTATCGGTGGGCATAATGCATTTTTTTGTCTTTATTTCGTGTGTTTCTTTATAAATAAGAATTTAACATCTGAACGCATTATTTTTTTACGTAGTGTGTTACAATTCGACAAGTATAAATGTGTTTCATTAATCAAACTGAAATGTGCTTATTTTACTTAATTTCCTAATATCTGGCACTTTCATTTTCCTACGTTGGTAATCACTGTACTTGACTGTGCCCTGGGTCTCCGGTTTCTTCCCATATCGGGACCCTTCTAACGGAGCGTACTGGCGCCATTGGGATTAATTTACATGAGCTGCATAGCTTTTCTGTTATTTGATGTAAAATTGATGAAGTGTTTAGATTATAGTTAATTATAATTATTTAAACAGAATGAATAATGTTAATACAACAGTAATTTAACATTATATAAATGATGTATTGTTTTCCAAAATAAAGATAAACAAATCCTGCATTGTGACTATTTGAAAACATATCTGAAAATACAATAGTATATACATACATGTACACATTCATGCACATACCTATATACACATACATATACATACGTACATGTACATACATCTATAATTCTACGAAAATCTCGTGGTACACTTAATGTATTTGTGGACGATAAGTACAATTTCTGAGTTCGTAGTATCGTCTAGATTGGAACTGCCATTCAGTATCAAGTCAATGTTGATATGCGTGACATCAACAAGATTGGCTAGGGTATCAAGTAAGTCATTTCTGAATTGGTTATACAGTGGACAGTTGTAAAAGAAATGAGTATTGTCCTCACATGGATTGCCACATTTCGGACATACTGCTGAATCTGTCAAGAAGTGGTCAAATAAATGCTTATTTAGATTACTTGAGTTATTTCTTAATTGACAATGGTTGATGTTATAATTCCTATTTCCTATATTATAGTGATATGGACTGTTAGTCCTATGTTCAATAGCCTTAAGTTTATGCTTAAATTGTTCAACAGATGGTGCATTTTTAGCGTCTAAAGGTAAAGCATTCCACAACTTAATTGTACTCGGTAAAAAACTGTATAATATGACGTTGTACGACAGAGAGGGAGACGTAAGTTTAATCCTGAAGTTCGAAGGTTATAATTATTGTTTACAGGTAAGTATGGCTGGATAAGGTTATACATGTAATCTGGACTTATGCCATAAATTATTTTGTAAATAGTTACAAATTTATGATTTTTTCTTCTTTTTGTTAATGTTTCTTAGTTCAATTCATTATATAAGTATGATCTAGAGGAATTGCACCTGGGGCCTGTTATTATTCGTGCTGCTTCAACTTGGACGCTCTCTAATAGATCAGATTCTCCCTGTGTACAGTTATCCCATACTGAATCGCCATATTCAAGTATAGGTCTTATAAAGGCGTTATATATTTTCAATAGAGAATGTCTGTCAAGTTTGTACTTAAGCATTCTTAGAATGTTTAATCGTGCACATACTTGTTCGTATATATTTTCTATATGATGCGACCAAGTTGCATTGGACTGAATTGTTAATCCAAGGTGGCAATGTGACGCCACGTCTTGTACTATATCATTATCAAAGTAGACTGGTGGGTGGTTATAGTTTCTTCTAGTGCAGACAAGGCTTTTGTTTTTTTGAGGATTAAATGTAACAGCCTATTTTTTTGACCATTCAGATATTTTGCAAAGATCATTTGTAAGAGAGTTGGCACATTCTACTGGGTTTTTATCAACGACAACAAAAAGAGAAGTGTCATCAGCAAATAACCGTATATCATTCAATAAGTTATCTGTGATGTCATTTATATAAAGCAAAAATAGAAACGGACCTAAAACAGAGCCATGCGGAACACCTGCATCTATAGTACTGAAGCTTGAAGAGAATCCATCTAGGACTACTTTTTTCTGCCTATCAGAGAGATAGCTACGTATCCATTTACATAATGAATCATTGATACCATATTTAGCTAATTTAAAAAGCAACCCAGCATGCCATACTTTGTAAAATGCTTTAGCAATATCGCAAAATATAAATCGTACATCTTTCCCAGCATCGAGGTTGCTTATTATGTTATTATATATTTATATGAGCTTATTGATTGTAGAGTCTCTAGGTTAAAAGCCTGCCTGGTATTTGCACAGAAGGTTATTCGTTTTGATATAGTTGAACAAGTGTTTAAATACGATTTTTTCCATCAATTTGCAAATAATAGTGGTAATGGATATGGGCCTATAATTGCCCGGGATGTCAGGTTCTCCCTTGCCCTTAAAAATAGGAGTTACATTCGCCTGTTTCCGTTGGTATGGTACTTTTCTAGTTGACAATGACAGATTAAAAAGTCGCGTCAATGGAGCAGCGATGTTATTTATAACTAATTTTAACACCTTTGGGCTAATCATATCTGGGCCTGAGGTTTCGATAATTTCAAGATTTTCAATTGATCAATTACTTCCGTTTCATTTATAATAAAGTCATTCATTTTATTGTCAGTGCGATTATGAAAAGTAGGTAATTCCGGTTCATGTTCAATATAAGATGTTGCAGAAAAGAAAGCATTCAATGCGTTTGCTTTGTCTACTGGATGTATTAAAATACGACCGTTATTTTGTATTGGAAAGTTTGGTTGAGTTACTTTGTTCAATTTAGAGATCGATTTTGCTATACGCCACCATTTACCCGGGGGGATTGATTTATCAGTTAACTGGGATGTAAGTTTAGTCTTGTATGATTCCTTAGATTCACGGATTAAAGCAATTACCTCATTTCTAAGTTGCCTAAACATTGACCAATGTAATGGCTTGTTTGAAGACTGAGCTTTCTTGTGTATTCTGTTTCGCTGTCGCATTTTAAAGCGTATATTATTGTTCATAAACGGTTTATCATTGGGACGTATAACAACAGTCTTTGTAGGTACATGACGTGTTACACAATCATTAAAAGTATTGCAAAAATTAGCGTATACTGCGTTTATATCATCACAGTTAAACACGTCATCTTCCCAGTTAGTAATCTGTATATCCGTATTAAGACCATTTATGTCAGTGGCATCATAATTTCTAATAACCCGTTTATAGGCTAGTCTTTTAAATGTCTGAAAGCTAAGTTCAACAGACACAGGAAAGTGTGTGCTGAATATTGGTGTATGTACATTCACGTGTTTAGTTAGCGATGTATTATTCGTAATAAATAGATCAATGCACGTTCCCGGTGTCACAGTGAAGTTGGTTGGCTCGTTAGTAATATTTGTCATATTTAATCTTTGTAACAATAGTTTAAATCTGTTAGACGAATTTGATAAGACGTCGATATTAAAATCCCCTGTCACAAAGACTGGGATATTATTATTCAATGATTGGGATATACTGTCATATAACAAATCCAATAGGTGTACCTGAGAGTTTGGCGATCGATAGAACGCTCCAACTAAAAAATTACTGTTATCGTTACACATTACTTCCAGCCATAACTGTTCAAGATTATCATTCATAAGATCCCTCCTAACGGAACAGTGAAGGTTATCTTAGCATAAATTAGTACACCACCGCCGTGCCTATTACGATCTTTACGAAATGGGTTTTGAAATCCGGTTAATTGTAATTGGTTATCCGCTATCGAGGCGTCGAGGTGGGACTCGATTATACAAATAATATCATGAGATACTAATTCATTTTCGACAATATCTAATTTTGGAAGTAGACTGCAGACATTATTGTGAACAATTGAAATATTTGACTTAACAATACCGTTACTCGATCCAGGGCCAGGATTAGACTCAATACCTGCTAAGATAAGAAGTGTCACCATAACAATTAGTTTAAATACGTCATTGCCGTTTTTACAACTCATAAAATGGCTGTGAAATGTTTGTATAATCCGTTTAGTTATTGGTTTTAGACATTTCCATATTCCCTTCATACAGTTTTTATATTCTAAGTTAGTCTTAGTCGTATGTATCAAATGTAAAAGTAGAATTAAAAAAGTATGAAGGGTTTCTTAAGGCATAGTGAGAACACATATGTACCAGGATATGTTCATGAATTAGTAAACAATTGCACAATGCAAGATGGGAAAGACAAAAAATACATGTACATACAAACAAAACGAAGAAATTATCTTGAGATTTCATATTTAGAATTAAAATATTTCCTATTTATCGAGAAAGGTATTGAGTCAAATTTGTGTATCGCCATGATGATAGTGTTTATATATCTAAAGCATGATTTTTACATGTAGATAATGTTTAGAAGCGCTGCTACATGTAATGAATGACTGCCAGAAGTATTGGACACAATATGCGCTTCTACATGTAATGAATGACTGACATAAGTATTGGACGCAATATGCACTTCTACATGTAATGAATGACTGCCATAAATATTGGACGC